>CM017804.1:8637272-8793749 GCA_008086715.1 Sitobion miscanthi
ACTCACCGCAATTTATTATCAAAAGTTATACTTCGTTATATATTTATATGTACGGTATAGTCATGACTCATGGCTATAGATAATATAAATTATATTATCTATATTACCATAGTTCACAAATATTATTAAATCAAATAAAATGTCAAAAAATCTGTCTGAAATATAAAAAATTATTTACATATATATATATATCTTTATATTATCTCTCTTTTCCTTTTTTGAGGTAGGATTGCCAAAATGCTAGATGTACATCCTGGTATTATTAAACAACAGCTCAATATTAATTTTAATCTAAATCGATTACACAGATATACATAATGACTTCGGTTATTAAGTCGGCACTGGTAAGGCAAAAGGGCTGAACTTTTTAATACCAGATTTTCTCGTAAGTTGTTACTGTTGAAATTAAAAAAGAGTTGAGTGTACCTAATATCAGATTTTTACTATGAGTAGGTTATCGTCTGAAGTTAAATTTGGACAAAATTCGACATTCACGCGTAAAAAACCCGATTTTCTAATTTTAATGTACTTAATTCAAAAACGAATAACTGTAGACATTTAAACATTTTACCAATTGTTTATATAAATATTAAAATATATATATATATATTATCATTTCCTGTACGGTTACTTATAAACATGGTATAATTATCTAAATATTTTTCTTTAATCTATTTATACTTCGATATTTAAAATATCCAATTTTTTTAGATTTTTACTCCAAATGTTGTTAAAAAAATGTTCACCGAGTAAAAAAACTTGAAAAATACAAGGTTCCTTATAATTTGTTATTATAACTATTTAAAAAATATTGAAGATACATTGGCACGATTTTTTTTATAAGCGTTTGAAATTAAAATCTTGACAAAATTTACATTTTGTCAAAATTGACAAGTTTTGTAGTTAAAAGTTTATAAAATGTTAAATTTTAATGGCTAAAAATTGATAATGTAATACAAGGTTCCTCAAAAGTAGTTCATACTGTAATCAAAAAACTATTAAATATATAAACTTGATTTTTTTTAATAGACATTTTAAATTAAAATTAAAGAAAATACACTTAGTAGTATTCCTGCAGTAGTATACATGTATGCTGATAGGCCGTCTTAGCTCAGAATCATTTTTTGTATTATAATGATTTATTATTGAATCAAAATCAATACCTACATTAAATGACTATAGAGTATAGTAACTCGACACCTGTCACCATAAATAATGAGAATATTAAATTATGTTCACGAAGAACGTCGTGTGACATATTATTTATTAATGTATTTAATTTTTACAACAGAAAAAATACGTTTTTATTACTATATTTTACATCTAGTTAAACTACGCAAATAAATTAATATTAATAATTCACAAAAAAAAATTGTTATCAATTGTTTTAACAAATATAATTATAATTACTGTAATTAAACACGCATAAATTAACGCTCAATAATTATTATTATTAACTTAACTTATTAATTAAAGTCAAGCTAAGTTAATGGTATTTTTCAACTCAATTTTTATTCTTAATTGATGTATTAAACATTTAAAAATGTCTATTGACTTAATTTTTAATTTTACTGAAAAATATCATTAACTTGCCCAGCCTTGTCTGTAGGTATCGATAATGTTTATTATTATTAAAAATACATCTAATATTTTATCGACATATAACAAAATAATGTACAACAATTAATAAAATTATTATTAAAATAAATTTTTCTTGTTATCATTATCACTGGTAATTGGTAAATTTGTATTAGCATTAATGATGATGGTGTAGGTGTCTAGTGTCTATAAGACACACGTCATATACGTACAATTAATAACAAATGAGAACTTAAAAAATATATTTTGGCTCAAACTATCAGTAATAAAAGATAATGGAACATTGGAACTTATAAACATAAACTAAATAAAACATTAACAATTTTTGTACATTTTCCATTTTGTTTGTTCTAACCTATACCTGGTATACAATATAATATATTACGTACGAAATATACAATTCCTGAATTCCCATTCTTACACGCAATAATGCGAATATTCGTCGTTGTAATATGATATACAGCGATAAACGTATATAGAATGACCTAGCTATATCAGAGGTGGCGAACCTACGCTACGTTGGTCAAATTTCAATGGCACGCAAAAAATTATGCTATTTATACAATTTTGGTTATAAGAAATTCAAAAAAACAAATTATGTTTAGAAAAATATAATATTACCATGTAAAATGTATTGTGTTAATATATTATTATGTTATTATGTTGTAGAATGCTTACACGATATTCGATTATTTTTGAGTGAAAACCACTACAATTACAAAGAATTAACCGATATAAATTGGTTGTGCAATTTAATGTTTTTCACTGATTTTATTTACAATTAAATTAACTAAACTTAAAATTACAAGGTACTGACAAAAGCTTATATTTTAGGGTCGCAGGGTATGCCACTGCATAACCACTCAAAATAAGTCTAAATATTTTCAAATCTTGTATAGAAAATGCTAATATAATCAATACATTCGTCTCAGAATTTAAAATATATTGTATATAATGGGGGACGGAGTCCTATATATAAGGTCTATTGAATCCCTCATCTCACCATTAATCGGGCTCGGTCATGAGTACACACACATATATAAAGAATAGGTAAACATATATAATATTATTATAGTATATAGTTTCAGCACCTAACACAATTACATTAATGTCGTAACGCCGTTTTCTTTTATAATATTATGTAGACTTATTTAGTGTACCTGCCTATAAGCAGTATATTATAGGGTAAGATAATAATACACACACTTATAATAGTAAGTCGATAGGTATAAAAATGATGTATACGGACATGTTTTAAGTTTGAATACAGCATTATTATTATATGCATTTCGAAACACGTTTTACAAATTATAGTAACAACATTTCTCATGGTTGATAACCCAAATAATATATATTGTGATGTATTCACTAATAATACAGACCATTTGTCACTGTCGTAAGCGTATATTATACATGTGTGTGTGTGTGTGTGTGTATGTGTACCTATGTCTACCGATATGGTTTTAACGATACCGCTTACATACGCGTGTTTACGTGAGAGGCTGGGTCAGCACTGCTCCCCCCCACCCCGTGGACTGTGCCACCAACAACATCATGACAGGATGAAAAAAAAGTTGTGCGGTCTGTAATTAGTTTGTTTATTATTGCTGCATACAAAAATTGAACATTGTATTGTTATTTGAGTTACCTATTTATTAATTAGTGATTATACTATTATTATATTATATTCTCATCAATTTTTTATAACTACGTAACATAAACATATCACAGGTTAGATGGTACTGCGGTTTACTAACCACCAGTATCGAGCAAAAATTGACAAGAAATATATAATTTTTGATGATGTCATCGAGTCCTTTAAAGTATTGAAACCATATGAGAAAAAAATGAATTTATAAATATATATATATTTGTTTTAAATGTATTCTTATTGTTTTGACACGCCAATGGTTATACTTTTTGGTCATTATTAAAAAATATTCTAATCATTGCAAGTTTTTTGAACATAAAAAATAAATAGATATCACGATTTAAAAGTTTGTTATACCCCTCGGCTGCCAAAGTCTGAACAAGCCTATGCCGCTTAATAAAGTTAAATGTGAACTAAACTCAACACACATATTAATATTATACACACAAACGAAATATGATATGTACGGTATGTATTTTTACGCGATAATTTAACTTCGTTATGCGATACAACGCGTCTTTTTAATAACTGCAAGTGGAATATATTATTATTATATACATATAGGTATGTAAAAAAAAAAAACCATGACGATCATATTATTACTACAGAAGTAATACGTGTGTCTTTCACGTACAGACGATAATAAAGCTAATATATATATAAGTAAGTAATAGGTATATACAACTATTTTATTAAATATTTATTTTACATTTTTTGATCTCTTAATACAAACTAAAGTAGGTAGTGTCGTATACGCTGGGAACTTCAGACGCACACAAATAAATGAACAAATAATAGCCTCCACATAAAATTTTGAAACCCAAAAATGTCTTATAATTACCTTACCGCATACCAAGTATAGTTTTAATGTTGTCTATTAAACAAATTTTCATAAAATAACTATAGAATGACAAAGGTGACCCCTTACCTACTTAAATCACCTATGACAATTGTCATAGGTAAGTATATATTTTGGCACCACTGCAAATAAGCACTTCACGCACGTCACTTTTATTGAACACGTATGTCCAGTGGTAATCGAGTTACACAATCACGGCAACACTCTGCCCCTTTTTTTGTCTTAACATCTTCTTTATAAATTAATTTTACAATTCACTCACAATCGAATAACATCGATATTTACTTTAACCTAGTTATATTATTATGTTATGATTAACTTATACTTAATGTTATTAAATTACATAATAATTGTAGTCTTAACCTAGTTGATTGCTTTCATCTGTTTATAGAATGTGAATTGTTTTGGTTTTATTTATTTTGGTAGGTACCTACCTATAGTTGTTTTCTTAGCCTATAGTATGTTCTTACGTACTAAAATGTCTTATTACTACATCCTTTAAATTATATCTGTATTAAGTGCTTATTAGAAAAGTTGTTCTATTATTTTGTTAACACAATTTATTATTAAAAACGAATTTATTAATAATCCCGACCCGACCAGAAACAATACATCGTACAGTAGCCAGTCGTACGTTCCATACAAAAGGGTATTTTTTTAAAAGCAGTATTTCGATCCATCCGGAGATTTTCGAAATGTATGCCCCCACGCAGATATAGCAGTGGCAGGGCCGGATTTACCTACAAGCAAAATAAGCATTGCTTACGGCCATCGAAAAAATTCGGCCCGTAAAATGTCTAGTTTTTAAAAATTAATTATATTACTAGCCAACACGGCAAACGTTGTTTTCCAATATAAAATAAATTATCAAATAAATCCGAACGTTAGTTCTCATTATCTTCTTACAACAATTATACGAAAAAATTTCATTAAAATCGGTTGAGCTGTTTCGGAGAAACACGTTATATTCATTACGCGTTTGTCAAGGTATATACAGCACATGCATACGAGACAGCGAATAATATTATACAAAAGTGTGTAAAAGCCTGTGTTTCGATGGAAAGGCCCGCAGATAATGAAACGCAGTGCCATCAGCTATGGGACGTCAATAACTCATATAAAAATAGGAATTACTTATAATTAAATAATAATAAAAATTTTCGGAATTTCTTATCTGTATACCGTACATAATATTATTATAACATGATATCTTTGTACTTGTCATCCGAACGATCATTTGACGACGGCGAGAATCACAGTCATTTAATAAATATTTATAGTGAATGATGAAATGTTCGTTTATCTATGAACACGTCTTGTGTAGTTGTGTTATAGTATTTAAAAAGTTTTTATAGTGTGGTTTCAAGTAAATATGAAGCGTTAAGAAAAATTCAAAATGATACATTACAAAAACAATCAACTCGACACCAAGCTTCTTGTTTAAGCTCAATACTCGGTCATTTAGAAACTGGCATTATGTGTGAATTATGGCATAATATTCTCGAACCCTTTAATAAGTGTAGTAAAAGCATTCAGAGTGGTATAATTGATTTATATACTGCAATTAACTTAATTGAAAGTCTTAAAATTGTCCTTCAAAATATAAGAAATCAATATGATGAATATGAAAGCAATGGTATGAAAAGAGCTAAGAATGAAGACTATAAATTAACTAGGCATAGAAAAAAATTTAAGAGAAACGAGAGTAGTTTTAATGAACTAAATGCAAAAGAATCATTTAAAATAAATACTTTTTATGTTATAATTGATCAGCTTTATAGTGCTTTGGTACATAGAATTAACGCTTATACTACCGTAAGGGATAATTTTAAGTTATTATCAGACATTTCAATGGACATGCAAATTGAAGACATAGAAGAAGGAATGAAAAAGTTATTAGAAAGGTATCCAAAAGATTTCCCTGATGATTTTACAAATGAGTTTAAACAGTTTTCAAGTTTTTCGTCAACGTCTTTATCATTATTACAACGAACGAAAATAAGAATAAAATATTTTGCTTAACATGTATAAGATGATAATTGATTTAAATGTGACCGAAAGTTTTCCAAATATTTAACGGTTGTTACGTTTATATCTTTCTCTTATGTGTACCAACTGTACAGGAGAAAGATCATTTAGCCGATTAAAATTATTAAAAAACGTTTTAAGATCTTCATTATCACAAATAACCTACAAAATCTTGGAATTTTAAGTATTGAAAGTGAATTTGTAAAATCTCTAAACTTTGAAGATGTGATCCAAAATTTTGCAAATGAGAAATCCAGAAAAAAAGAATTATGTTTTGATAAACAAGTTGATAGTTGCGACGATGACAGCAGCAACTAATGTTATAATAATTTATGTATTTACTTATAATTTAAAAATATATTTTATAAATAAAAATTTTCAATTTATCATAGTTTTGAGTTAAATCATTTTATATTCATTTGTAATATAATATAATAATATTTTGTTATTTGTAGTATTCACTCATCATCCCCCCCTAAATTTGGTGAAAGACTATTATATATCTAATAGAAAACAATATTCTTCATATACTCATATATATACCTGTTTATTACCTATATTTATTAAGTAATTAATTAGGCCCATCTAAATAATTTGCTTACGGCCCCCAAAGTACTTAATCCGGCTCTGAGCAGTGGAAGACATAAGCGCCAAAAATCCTAGATACGAGTAGGTACCTGTGTGCCACGGTTAATAGATATTAATTAACAGATATTATGTTTTAACAATTTATTATTGACAATTTTTAATAAGATCGAATATCGAAAAAATCAACCAATTTATTAAAATTATAATTGTATAACTATAGTTTATTAATTTATATTATATTTCTTGAAAATTTTTATAAGGTCGTCATTTTTAAATAACTATTTATATAAAATATTAATTTTGGCGCAAATGATATGTCATTTTTGTACCTTTGGCGTTTGTGTCATATAGCCGCAGATAGATCAAATGAAGGACATCCGCAACTACTGAATAGCCATTCCAACTGTTTCTGCAGATGTATAACATCATATTATATAATGATAGGCTGCAGCCGCCTGCAGGTACGAATAAATGAAAAAAAAAATCACGGGAAAAATATTCTATCTTATTAATATACATAGGTAGGTACTAAACAGTAAATTATTATTAATAATAATGTCTAACGTCGATATCTCGAATTGTTTGCTATCTTGAACTAAATTAAAATCTCCTTGAAACTACTATATTGCACTAATATCTTGATCTTTTTGTGGTTCCACTTGAGATTAGATTGTTTATTTTTTCACAAATTATAACTCGTTCATAATCCCGAATGTTAGGATGTCTGTGGTGACAGCTGGTGACATGCGTATATCCAGTTCTCGGAATGCAAAACATTCTCAACTGGAACGCTGTACATTATTATTAAATAGGTACACGTAAAAAATATATCTTTAATATATTATAATATAGATTTATATTAATATTAAAATTACGATTGTCGTCAATAAATAAATATTTAGTTAAGTAGGTGGGTAGGTACAAGCGGTTAAAACTCAAAAAAATAAAATATTATTCACTTATTAAAATTAAAATTACCTAACCATGATATAAATAACTTAACCTAAGTATTAATTATTAATTTATTATAATATAGTTCACAATGATTTATACTTATATTCTATTTCTTTTTCTCTTTTACGGCTGTCATCACTCATCAGTGTCATCAGCGTAATGTCGAACTTTTAATAACCAACATTTCACGTTTTTTTGTTGCTTGAATTCTGTTAGAGGTGGTCCTACGCAGTTGGTAAATAACAGTGCAACTAGTTTGTATGGATTGTGAAGTTCTTAATGGTGAAATAATTTCATTTATAGCGCTAAAATGTCGTTCACATTTACTTGTTGAAATAGGAATTATAGCAACTGCTTTGAAAAGTGGTGGATAGTAGATAGGTATAATTAACGATTAATAATATGGTAATAATACTATATTCATTACCTATTGGCAAGGAGCAATAACTGATAGGCGTGATTTGCCGTTTTCCAAATGTATACAATTTCCAAGTATTATGTTTAAATATAAAACTTTCAACGAAGTGGAACACTAAAATTGAATATTTTTTGAACCTAACCGTTTTATGTAAACGAGTGACGAACTGGAACTGAGTTCCGGTGCGTTCCGGTCCATTCCGAGCCCTGCGTATATTATGAGTTATGCTTATGACGGATAGGTGTTGACATTATGGGAGATGGTATTTTGCGCCACTTTTATTATTTGTAATTTGCACTACGAACAAGTACATTTAAGTACGTATGTAATTTGCGCCAAAATATAAAAATATAACATGTATTTTGCGCCACATATACTAATTAATTTTGGTATTTTGTGCCACGAAAGAAAACGAAATGGAATATGTAATTTGCGCCACACTTTAAACTTTAATAGCAGTTGGAATTTATCAGCAGATAAATTTAGTGATATCGCATAGGATGTACAATAATACGTACCGACACATCCGACGCGTGTCACATATCGTCTCAATAATCGTCATAATCGATCTCCGATTACGTCTAATCTATTGATTATTAATATGACTGATTTTTATAATGTACAATTATTTATAATATTATGACTAATTTTTATATGTTTTATTACTTAACGACAATTTACATAATATTTAATATACATGGAGTTTGTTTTACTTATATACAATATACATTTAATTATATTATTTTAATATGAGTGGCGCAAATTACATATATTTTTTTTTTGGTTGTTTTTGGTGCAAATTACATACGCCCGACATAATTGGTAGACCTATCCAAAAAAAGATTAATTATTAGCTAATAATTAAAACTTTGTCCAGTATTATACCGTTGTAAATAATAATTTTTCGGTACTTACTGATTTTCTAATTGTTTTCTTGACGCAAATAACATGCAGTGGACCGTCAATCTGGACATGTCTGTCTAGGTATTTTATTGCGTTTCATATCAATACTCCATATACAGCTGGATCTAACACACATAATATTATGACTTTAAGCGTTTTAACAGATTTTTAAGCCAAATGTTGCTAGACAAATCCAGAGATATTTCAAAAAAACAAAAATTTATTCGTTTCACGCGAAAAATATTTCTTTTAAAATTAACTTTTTAAGCCTAAATTACATAACAATATATAATACCTACATAGTAATTAATAATATATATATTATACCTATCTATTGAAATTATCTATTTTCTTTACTTTATTATCCCTCTGACTAGCTTCAGCCTAATTTTAAGATACGCTCGTGCCATACAATTTTCTATTTAATTTTCAGCATTATTTCAATTGAAATAATCAATGCGGAATTATTTTTTCAGCATATCCATAAGCCAGACAAGCCCACCTGTTAAAGTTTAATAAGATTTTAAAGCCGTTGCCTATATATTTAATTATCAGTAATTATTGTGTGCGAGTGGGCTGCACACGAAACCTTTTTGCAAGAAGACAGTATGAGGAGATAGAAATCGATAGATAGTTTATATAATATATGATGACGAAAGTAATTTGTACCGCCAAATAAGATGGTCAAACAAAAGAAAAATGTATATTGTGCTTACAATCAAATTGAGAGAGGGTTCGAACCACTAAATTAACTTAACTAATACATTATTGAAATAAACAACAATAAAATTGATAAATACGACCGGGTTGACCTTGTGAGACACAGTCGATGATAATAGAAATTTATAGCACTGCTGGCTGATGACGATTGGAGTGGTGGACGGCGGTGCGTAGACTTCGCGCGTGCGTGGAGCGCGACGGAGACTCACGACCACAATAAAAGTGTTTAACAAGCACACCAAATTTAAAGGGTTCGACGACGTTATTTGAAAGTTCTGCGGTTAGACCCGGAGAAATCGGTAGTCTGGGTACGCGGACGCCGAACTCCAGCACATCCGAATGGTTTTGTTGAATTTCGCGGTCGACCCAGTGGTAATCTCCCTAACAGTTATACACCTGTAAAAAAAAAATACAGTGGTTTTCATAAGTAAAAGCAAGAAATGAGGAAATGAAAAAGTATGGTCACGGTTCGATAGGCAGCCGCACAAGCTTCACGACCAGACGCTTGAAAACACCGTCCTGGGTGCACACAGAAAAGAAGTGAACGAATTCGTCGGAACCGGGGTGAACGTTGATTATGCGCCCTAGACGCCTTTCCGTCGGTGACCGAGAAGGAGCTTCCACAATTAGCAGATCATCGATTCTCAGATTCGGAGACTGTTTAAACCATTTGTGTCGGGACTAAAATGTGGACAAATACTCGCGAGACCATCTTTTCCAATACGATTGGTAACATTGTCGAATTAGTTGCCATAGATTCAACCTGTTGATCTTTATATCAGTGGTATTGGGTTCGAGAAGTACATGGATGGGCTGTCCGATCAAGAAATTACGTGGGGTCAACGTACTTAGGTCATACGGGACAGATGATGTCGGCGTGATAGGTCTGGAATTGAGTATACCTTCGATGCGAGTGATCAAGGTATGAAATTCATCGTACCTAAATACTTGTTGGCCTATGACATGTTTGAAGTGATGCTTGGCGCTCTTAATGCCAGCCCCCCAAATGCCACCAAAATGTGGTGCGGCCGGAGGATTGATGTGCCACGTACAAGTTAAGTTCGAAGACAAACGGTCCTGCGTCTTAGAATCACGAAAGGGAGACTTGAGTTGCCGTGCCGCACCTACGTAATTTTTGCCACAGTCTGAATATAAGTTAGTTGGAATTCCGCGTCGCGCAACAAGCGATCCAATGCCGCAAGGAAGGCGTCTGTGGACAAATCGGTGACGACTTCGAGATGAACGGCCTTCACAGACATACATACAAACAATGTCAAGTACACCTTAATGGCTTGAGCGTTTCGTTGGCGATACTCCCTCACCATAATCCATTCCAACTGCAACGTGGGAAAATGGTCGATGAGGCTGGACATGAAAAGGTGGCAAGTCAGTCATGGTTGGTTGGGGCCGGATGGCTTTGTGGCGTGTGCATGAGATACAGGAAAAAATGACACGTCGCACAGTGGCACAACTGGACAAAACCCAAAATTTCTGGCTTAACATTGATATGGTTAACTTTAATCCACCGTGAAGAAAGGATAAGTGATAATATCTGATCATCAAGTCCATGAGATGTGATGATCGAGGCAGAAGAATCGGGTGCTTCGCTTCATGATGGACGTCTGAGAATCGTAGGCGGCCTCCAACACGTATGACTCTGTTGGCGTCGGTGTAAGGTGCTAGTTGTGCCAAGGAGAATGGTGTAACCGCAGATTTGATTTTTAACAAATTTGACAATTCCGAGAAGTACCTATAGTGTTGTTGAGTACGTTGTACGGCGACAAATAATGCTGCTTCGCGTTTCGCTTATGTCAGAGGTCCAACGTTGACAGTCTGAGGACGGAGACGACGCAAAAATCGGAGGACAATTGACAAAACTTGTTGCAATTTGCTGAGTGAAGAAAAACGATTGAATAACTCTAGCGACGGTGATTGAACATTAACGGTTAACATTGTGGTGACATAAGGTCTAGTTTCGAGCTACTGATCCGGACTTAATGGAGAGAATTTGGACTTTGGCCACTGTTCTTCCGGAAGCTGTAAAAAATCGGGACCGTCCCAGTAGATTTTTGATGTCACGGTCGATCATGGCAAAAGCCCACGAGAGGCAGGATCCGCCATATTGTCAACTGTCGATACATGGTTCCATTCACAATCAGGTATAAGCCGGTGGAATTTCGCGACTCGATTGGTGATAAAGATCTTGAAATATTTTTGATCTGATGTTAGCCACGACAACACGATAGATGAATCCGACCACGCTCGGTTGCGAGATATGGAAATTTTAGACGAAAGGACGTAGTGGGTATGTTGAAGCGTCTGGGCCAGTAGTAACGCACCACATAATTCCAAACGCGGTATGAACAACGTTTCGATGGTAGTGGTAGTCTTAAGGGGGGCAACTTTAGTTTTGCAAGTGACCAATTTGACCGACACATCTTCATCTGCATTGATGGTCACTGCATAACCCTTCATCTGCAAAACCCAACAATTGAATGTCTTGTTGAGATATCACCGGAAAATGACGAGGAAGAATTAAATCAAAGACAGCCGGCAGTTCCAAACAAAATTGTCGCCACGTAGACAATAACTCTTCTGGCATTGGATCGTCTCACCCGAGTTTATTGCTCCATAGTATTTGCATAAATTATTTCGCCCACAATAGCAATGGTCCCGAGGTTAGGTTAGGTTAAAAGTCATCGGCTAAATAGGCTTAACGTTTGACAAAATTGGATATTTAAACCAAGTTTAAAGATTTTAGTTGTTTTGTTGTAATTTAAAATATTATTCATGGAAACTTTAAATTTTTAAAATACGTATATTGAGTGGCGTTATTTCAGTTTTTAATAGAAGGGGGCAAACGTTTTTACCAGCCCGAATGGGTAAAAAAAAACTGCTCGCTTCGCTTGCAACCACATATTATCTACTTAGATTTTTTTATGGTACCCTTTTTATTAACTAGGTAACATCATTTTTAAATATAAGGTAGCAGTATTTTATAAAAACAATTGTATACCTATATCAGTTAAAAGTCTATAAATTATTATATGGCAATATTTATATTGATAAATAAAAATATTAGTAATTTATTAGGATATCTTCTTTTTTTTATCTTTGAAAATATATCAACTGCATAATCTATAAATCAATTTTACCTGATTCATCACTTATAGTCCATACTCTATTATATATTAACTATTATATTTTAAAATGCAATTTTTTGGACAAAAATTAATTTAATCTACTGTAGTACTAATGCATAATAGTAAAATAAGTTACTTTAATATCAATAATAATATCATAAGATATAGGTACATAATTAGCAATATTATCTGCAGCCGTTTTCACTCAAAATTGTTTTTGGTGTACCTACAATTATTTTATATTATTGTTTTCAAATTTAACAAATCCATTACAGTGACTTTCTAGATACCTAATCTACAACAAAATGTTACCCACCTACTGACTTATCTGCTTTTAGTTATTATTTTATTTGATTTAAATGAATATATTATTTATTATTATTTTCTCTACTATTATAATATATAATAGAATTTATTGAATAATTGAATACTAGAATAGGATAAATTATGATTTCTATCATTTGTTTACATTTTCTTAATTTTTAGACCTATAATTTATTTAGAATTTTATTAGATTAAGATGGCTTAGGAAAAGTTTATTTTTGATTGATAGTTTTTCATTTAAATAAAAAATTTTATAGTTCAGGATTACTTTCAGTTATTTTAAATAGTGTAAGTGGTTTATTGGTTTATTATTACCTATTAATAATTATTATACCTATAATTTTAATACTACATTTTGGTAGGTATTTGTAATTTTATTACAGTAATTTAAATTATGTTTTTTTTGTAAAGAAGCGTAGGTATTAGGTATATAAAAGTAAGATTTTTATGTATCAACGAATAACGATAGTCGATAAATCAATTAATAATAATATAATACTATTACGATATTATTATTATTATTAGTAGGTATAAAATCGTGATTCGTGTACCGCCCTCTAGCGGTGTAAATTAAGCTGATTCTCTAATATCATAAAAAAATTCTATTATCAATTATTGCTGGAATAATATTGCTCATTCCAGGAACAATATTATGTATAATTCGCCGTTGTCAAAGGGTCTGTCGTAGACACCAGGTTGCAAGTATTTACGAGTGCGTGTCATCTTCACTGTCGTGTTTACCTAAGTTATTATAACGCCTCGTACGCGTTTTCCATTTATTCGCCTTCGTGCCATCACATTACCTGCTGACGCACGATATTCATCCATACGAGTGCGCGTTTTTTCTTCTGTCGTGCAAACATTATTGGCCCACTGACGATTTCACCCACTTGTTGCTGGTACTGCCCATTTATCACCTGCTCTTTTCCATCTCAGGAGGACAAGCACCAGAAATAAAATGTCGTACTAGGTATATGATTATTATTTAATAAAAAAAAATAAATAACTTTATTGTGAGCCTGATATCGGAATTCTATATATTATATAATATTATATTATAAATAAACATTACGTGTCCCCCCTCTTACCCTATTAGTTTAGTTGTTATTATTACTGTCCGTCACACATATATTGCATGTACTACCAATGTAAATATACAGTATATTTCATTTATTACCGAAATTCAGTCATAGATCCTTTCAGCCACCTCATTCACGTATTAGACATCATCCTACACCATATCCTGCGTAATCTAGGATTTACCTGTGCGGATACAATAATGTATAATTTTCTGCAAAACTACTCTACATACATTTTTAATGATTTATCTATTTACTACTCCCTACTGTGGTGTATGTGAAATTATTTTCACATCAAAAAATTACTTGGGTAGATAACTTTACTAATAAATTATAAGCTTTAGGTATACATTTCAACAAATAATTTTTTTCACAAAAATACCTTGTTACAACTACTTTAACTGGGTAAGTACCTACTTGAAACTAATATTTCAATTCCTTGAGTTTTATATTGCATTTGCTTAAATATTTATTATAAAACTAGTGGCTTTATAACACTAATTATGACTTTTAAAAGTAAATATCTACTCGCTTGTGAAATTTGTTGAATGAAAATAGGTTAGAAGCTTTTATTATTATGATTTTCATTTAAATAATATGTTATTTTAAAATGGTAATGAACATAGATATAATATATTAATTAATTCTGAATATAAAATACTATTTAAATTAGGTACCAGTATTTGTATTCTTATAACTTTCAAATAATAATAACAAAATTGTATAGCGTTAATCAATGTTATTGTAATGTTATTTTAACAGCTCTTTCAGGCTGAAATTGTACAGATAAAAATATATAGAAATATAGATTAGAATAAAAAAAATATAAAAATTTGGTTTATCAACGTAAGTCACTAATATGTAAAATTAAAAAAGTGTGTGTGTGTTACCAATACGCGCGCGGGAAGTTAAACTTCTTTTGAACGGTACACGTGTGTGAGTGAAAAGAAAGAAAGGCATGGATAGAGTGGGGTAATGAGGATAATAAAGAAAGAAAAGAAACAATGTATATTATATTTTTTATATTTTTTTTATTCTAATGATTGATTATCATTTTGCTCAATCGGTATAGTAGTTATGATTGGCATATGATAACTAAAATAGGAAACGTACATTTACGACTGAACATTATCGATATATCGCGTAAAAATTGCATCAATAGTTGTGCCTGATTTGGTAGTCGATATTACAAAAATCCAAGTAAATTATTTCGAATGTTGTGAAAAAAGAAAATTGTTGCTTTTCGTACGGCCGCCCGTTCGCTTTTTTTTTTAAGTTATAGTTATGAAAATTTGAAAATTATTATTATTATTAGTATAATATATTTATATTATTATGTTGCCAAGTACTTAATATTATACAAATTTAACTCACCAGGTAACCATGTATGCGTCAACGTTCGTACGGCCGCCAGTTCGCTTTTTTTTTCCTCACTACCCTGCGTAAAGAAGTTTAACTTCAAAAAAATTAATAATTATTCAGTATAATTCAGATATATAAATTAAAGTGTATAAAATAAATAAATCATTTTTAATAATATAATACACAATAAAAATTAAAAGTTAAGTGCTCAGTGTAGGTATTATCAGACATATAAATTAAAATATATAAAATGAATATTGACTGAAAAAAATATTAATACCTAGCTTAAATAATTGTGGTTTATTGTTCTACATCTTTTTCATGTAATACTTTGAACTCGACTTTGGATTTTTATTATAAAATGTGTCCCAAAAATTCATACTTTCTAGGTCAGATAGTCAAATTGTTTTCTGTTTTTTTTTCGCTCTGATTTTGATAAAAATATTTTTTGGATAATTATTATTTTTATTATGCAGATTGTTATTTTACTTAATAAACTCCTTATTTGGTGCAGTTTATTCTGATGTTCCATCAATAGGTAAATGCTT
The DNA here is from genome assembly GCA_008086715.1 of Sitobion miscanthi. Lineage (NCBI taxonomy): Eukaryota > Metazoa > Arthropoda > Insecta > Hemiptera > Aphididae > Sitobion > Sitobion miscanthi. The sequence goes on from CM017804.1 coordinate 8,653,449, forward strand.
CGATAGCATTTATCCTTTTAATTGCTTCTTAAAGTGGTCAGAATCTTCAATTCAATGGATTTTATTTGTTATTCTCTTAGTTTATTTTTTAAATATTTTATTCAAGTAACAAGTTTTCATTATAATTTTAGTTGTTTTTATGTATTAATATGTATTTCTATATACATATTGTGTGTCACTAGTTTTAATAAATGTATCTTTTTTCAATAATTTATAGTATGAAACTATGAAAATACAAACTGAATACATAACTCAATGTATTCTGTGTTGGCATTAAAAAAACTTATTTAGGTAGACATAAGTTTGATATAATTATCCATTTAATATACATAACTCTCTATTATATCATAAAAAGTTATATATTTTTGTGTTTTCCATTAATCTATGATTTAATATTACTAAATAATAGGTTATTAGAATTTATTTTTTAATTTTTTAATTTAATTGATTTCTGATAAAAATGATAGGTATGTTGAAAATGGTGGTGATGAGTGATACGAGCATATGGCTGAGCCCACTATTAATGATATCCTGCTATTTTTCAAAAAAATATTTAGTGTAACACATTTGTTTTATTAGGGATATGATTACTTTAAATCAAGGATAATGCTTGTGCTTGATTTCAGTTTTTTTATTTTTTTGAGCCAAAATGTTTGCACACCAAAAAATACGTTTTACTAAATATATGGCCTGCAATCTTTCCCGCCATCAAATGACCAATTTGACTTCAAAGGTACTTAATTTTAATGTTTTATGTTCACAGTAATCAAAAAACATTAAGGAGAACATAATTCAGTATGAAACCATTAAGTCCATCAATTAATGAGTCTGCAATAAATTCCAAGTAAGCAAATACCTAAACCATTAGGTACTGAATGTTATAAAAATATAAAATTTTAAAATTATCTTATAAAACTAGGTGTTTTATAATTTATGTAATTAATACATTGTATATGATTTGAACAGTAATTACCTACTGAATAATAAAGTATACATTTTTTTCAATTTTTTTTAAGTATGATTATATTATATTAAACAGTTCCAGAGTGTTGACAATCCCACTTGTTGGATGTGATGATCCAGTATTTAAACAGGAATTTATTGATGAGACAGACTATAAAAATGATCAAGTTCCTAATAGATTTATTAAACAGGAATTAATTGATGAGACGGACCATAATAATTATCAGTTAATCATAGGGTAAGAATTATTTTTACATCATACTGTAATTTAAAATGTAATGATACAATTTACTAACCGATATGATAAACAAATATATTTAACATATTTTAATCTAACTGAAAAAATAATAGAAAAAAAGCCATCCGCTTATAGAATTTCAGTAGTACTACTAACATAAATTATTAATTGCTTAGGTTAATTTTGGGTTGATAAATTGCGAGGTAAATTGTTTAATGAATCACAGCACCCAATCCATTTCTTTTCTACATCAAGGTGTGATGTCTATACTATAGCCATTGAGAGAGTACTATTCCTTTGCGCATCCAAATGATTGAGCTCCGTGGTTTCGTACCCAAATTTTCCCACTCTACCACCTAGTCGCCGCCTTAAATTCCCCCACTCACTAAGCGGTGACGGCACTGTCACCGTTTCCTGGTCGGTGGTGGCGATAACGGTGTCAGCGGCCAGTAATTTGGGAGGTTTAGTGTGGGAATGCGCGAGAACAAACGAGTTTTGGTCACCGCCCATAAGTACTCTCTCGATGGCTGGAGTATAGTAGGTAGTGGACAATTTGTAAAAATTAAGTTGATATAACTATAAAATATATTAACTGATTATAGTATACTGCCTCTTTCACAAAATTGACTATTTTAATTAGGTCGGCGGTTATGTTAAATATATTAGATTCTTATTATGTTAAATGTTGATATCTCAAACTTTTAAAAACCCCTTGAAATAATTACAATTATAACAAAACTCGATATCTCAACATTTTTTCAGTTCTCCCTGAACTTCAACACAACAAGAGTTTACTGTATAATATATTCAGAAAAGGTAGACCTTATGAATGTATTAACTATGACTTGGGCTTAGGCTTGGTAGAAAATTGAATCTTATACCTATTTATTTGAACAACAAGGAACTGGCTCATATATCATTACATTTTATTACCTACTAAAGACTTATAAAGAATATTATTAATAAAGTATATTGGATTTGGATATGTTGTATATAAGTAGGTTAGTCACATGTTGTGTTTAGTATAGGTTAGGATAGGTTAGGATCAAGGAAAACTAAATGTTCTACTTAGTTTCTGTTAGCCATAACCTTACAAGTTACAGTTTATTGTATTTATTATGGCAAATTACGTTAAACGGAAATTTACATTTTTGCTGGTTACTAACGTTGTTGTCCAAATACAAAGGTAATTGTCATTAGAAACTGTATAGTCACTTTATTACCAAATACAAGGGTAATTGTTGTTTTGGATCAGATATGCTTGTGTTATAATTTTGCCGTTGCCTCAACAGCTTAGCTTATAAAGTTGCAGGTAGCAAGACCGATGTTGATTGGATGTGTAGGATTTTGTTGAAATAATAATAGTCAGGTGTTGAAGAATAAGATTGAATTTATTTACTGTCTCAGAAAATTCTCTAAGTCCAAAATTTAATATAATATTTACACAACTAGTGTGAAGGTACTTGCAAGTAGAATGAGTATACACGTCTAATCTACAGACTGTTTCGGGTCTGGTTTTATAGGGCCTCCTGCTCTCCTACTTCCTAGTCTATCGATATATCCGTGGACCTCGCAAGACGTGATTCAAAAAATTATCTATACATTCCCATGCCTGGCTATTCCAAATACTAATGTATTCTAAATATTTATTATGTGTGCTCGACCATCTGGTCGTGGATCATCACCCCTTTCTTATTGTATGTGAACCTGCTCGTATATGACTAATCCTTGATTACTTTCTTAACTTGTTTAGGTGAGGTTGTTCATCCTCATTAGAATGCGAAAAGGTTGCCTTGCTTTCTCGTTGTATACCTGCAGCGTATTTTAATAAGATTTATGACACTGATTTATATATTTTAAATTACATACTATTCTTTATCTGATCTTCTATGTTATCTAATATACCTTAAGGCGAAACGTTCAAAATAATATAATATGTATATTATTGGGTTCGTTACACTTGTGAATCTCAAATAATATCAATTGACAAATTATGTAGGTATTTTTAAAAAGAGAAAAAATGTATTATTATTATTATTATTATTTATTTATTTTATATGTTGTATTTTTGTAACATTGTTTACTGTTCCACAACTTTTTAGCCCTGTGACAGGCACAACGTTCACTGTTGCATTAAAGTAACAGCGCTGGTTCCCTTGAGGGCCCACAATAGAATTATTACCAGCTGGTTCCCTCAGTGTCAACTGCCTATCATCTGCTAATTTGAGCAGATTGTTCATGTTTAACAGCTTTTATTCGCTTATAGGTAATTTTTTGAGTGTGTAATTTATTGTAGGTTACCTACTTAGAAAAAAATATTTTTAATTTTAATGAAATATTTAGAGTTTAGAGTTTAACATGCAGAGTTTGTGTAAGTCGTGTTCAACATGGGTGACTACTGCTAGTATAATTTCTGTACTTACTACGTACATCAGATGTACTTATAGTTCCTATTTCAAACAAGGTGACTTTTGTTTAATTTTCAAATTTTGTTGAAATTCAACATTTCTTTCTGTAATTTTGTCTTCATCAGTGGTTGGTTCTTTGATTATTGTGTCTAAATCTTTTTTTGTAATAATTTCTTTTATTTCAATGTTTGGAAGATTAGACGATATTAAGCCAATTCTAGCCGTACAACCAAAAATTGTCTCATTTGGTGTTCTGCTTATACCTAACATGCAAATAATAAACATTCAAAAACAGCAATACAAAACTAATACATTATTAATATGGAGTTATTTATTTAACAATATTAAAATATTAAAGCCCAATAATTATATAAATTACTATATTAAGAATGGTTCTAGGTCAAAATATCTCCAATGAAATATATACCCGGAAAAATATTTCTCCTATACAAAATACATTTAAAAAATCTCAGAAGTAGGAAATAATCTATACAATAAAAGCAAGTCTAGATTTTGTGTCACAGGTTGGCTCCAAAACAGCTTGACCGATTTGGTTGATTCTTTATTTGTTGTGTTCGTAATTGTCAAGACAAGGTACTTATGAAAAAAAATTTTAGGAAAATCTACCAGAAAAGTAGGAAATTTGGATGTTAAAAATACAACAGTGGCACCATCTGTACAGGAAAGAAATAAACTAAATAATAATATATTTTTGTTTATTGTAAATTTGCTATTGGTTATGATTGTTGTAGTTTTAGTTGTTAATTTTGAAGAATTTTATTAAAATAAAAAGAGAAAAAACCTTCACAAATGGTGTTAAGAGGAAAAATGTCAATAAATATAATAGAAATTAATAAATAATAATTTTAAAATTTGTTGATTTTTTTGAACTCATAAAAAATCGTTAAAATATAATATATAGTTCTAAAAGTAATATCTATTAAGTGTGACACACAGGTATCTAGGATTTTTGCGCTTTCGTACGATACCAACTCATTTTGGTGCTAATGTATTCCACCGATAGTTTAAAATTGTATATTGTGTGTATTGATATTAAATACTTCAAGCCATTTTTATTGTCATACTGTTTAACTATTATTAGTAAATATAAGTACACATTTTATTATCATACTAGCTGATCCTGTGCACTTTGTTGCCCATTAAAAATGACATCTCTATAAGAATAATAGGTATTAATTTATAATATAACGGTTAAAAATATATACATACTAAGTCATGTTGTAACAACAATATTCTCTTTATTTTGAATCATAATAATGCATATTTATTTTTAACTTATAAGTGTATCAACAAATTCCAATTGAAAGTATTTTGGATCATATTAATGCATTTTTATTCAAGTTTTCGATTGAATGCTTTTGGTTAAACAATATTTTTTGTTTTCCTGTCCGGTGTGTACACAAATAAATTAACCGGTTTTCCGTTGCGGGAGCAGGCCACATACAGCTGTCCATGTGAGAAACGTGGATTTTCCAAATTCAGTCCACACACAGCTAGCGATTGTCCCTGTGCTTTATTGATGGATACTGCAAATCAGTTGAATTCGAATGGCATATCTGTACTCGTAGAAACCATTAGTATGCGTGGGAGCAGTACATCTTCGCCTTCACATTTTCCGTTTAAAATTGTAAAGTTTTGATAATTTTTTTACCGAAAGCCATTTCAGAGCCGTGTAGGATTGATGTTTTGTAGAAGAATGATGGGTATGCCAATTTTCAATACTAGAATGTGCAGTTAAATGCCTGGCAAATCATGCGAATTGAAGAACTCAGTTAGATAATTGACAACTACGTCTTGATTCATTACAGTATCGATGAACTATGTTGTCGTGTCGCCTGGAATTCTGTTTTGAATTATTAAATTGATTGTATTCACATCGATGTTTTTGGCTGCTAATGTGGCCCGTGCACTGAGCCACTGATGATATCTGTAATTTTGTGCCATATTTGGGAAAACTTAGTCAATTAACTCATCGGTGGTAGCTGTGATTTTACAGAAATTTGTTGGCAATGTAATGCATTGTGTTGATTGATCGATTGCCATTTTCCCATTCCCCATGTCCAAAAATTGTTTTTTGAAATGATCAGCCGATACATCATTTTATTGTTGTACACGAATATTGGTCTTCAAGTTCAATTTATGTACGTGTTGTCATAGAACTGATGATTTGAGACATGTATTGAGCTCATCAGCTGGTGTGAAAGTGGTATTACCGGTAGTTTGCCGAAAATCACCAGACAATAAAATGAGTGCACCACCGAAGAGCTCTTGTTTTCCTTTTAAATCTTTTAGTGTACGATCAAGTGCTCCCAATGCTTTTTTGTGCGCCATAGTACATTCGTTTCATATAAGGAGCTTACATATTTGGAGTACTTTCCCAAAACCCGAATTTTTAGTGATATTGCACGTTGATCTTTTCGTAATTTGCATGTTCAACGGCAATTTTAGTGATGAATACGCTGTTTGACCACCATCCAGAAGAGTTGTTGCAATTTCTGATGATGCGATTGCCAGTGCAGTTTCGTGATTAAATCATTGCCAAAATAAGTGAAATGAAGAAAGTTTTGGGTGAGCCTCCGAGCGCATCCAGGAAATACAATCCACCACTTTTGCTTGTGATTGCATGCATAATTCTGTCATACGCTATACGTTGTTCTGTAACCAAATTTGGAAGATTCGTTTGAATAAATTTACTCAATTTGTCGACGTCAAACTCTGTTTATCGTTGCAAATCACAATCAAAAGGCTGTTTGTGACTCGTTCGGCGCTGGCAGCCCCAGTTGTACCATAGTGCTTTGTTAACGATTTCCAAACACATGTCCTCAATTGCAACCATTGCCTCATTATACAGGATAGCTGAAAATTGAATGTCTGGATTTTGATTTGTTGTACGCAAACGATGCAAAATGTCTCCGCTCATGTAGTCTTTGTATTTTTCTCAGAGATCTTTTGGATTTGATGCGAAGCCCGTTATCAATATTATCGCAAATAACCTAACCTCGCAAATGTTCAATCCTTAGCTAAAAAAATAAATATTTTATACATTATTAATTACAAAATAATTAGCAAATTTACGTGTTTTTATTCAATTTTTTTTTTTGCATATTTAAGTAGAAGTGTTTATAAATTGCATATTTCTGTATGATTGCATAAAAGCTGCATTTTGTATATACAATCAATGAATTTTTTTTATTTTTTGCTTAGATTCACAAAATGTATTTTTACTTTTAACTGAATTTCCCGCTCTGACCATCGAGTGTACTGCCTGTCCCAAAATATAAATCTATGCTACGTGACAATCGCAGAAATTTCCAATTTGAAAATATAAAATCATATTTTGTAACTTCATATTGGTACCTACTTGTTGCAAAATTAATATTACATTTTCCATTTCCCATTAATTTTGCATTTAAATACACATTTGTAAGTAGAAATATACTGATATTTCAATTGTATTTTCTTTTTCACATAAGATATTTTGTAATTTTTTTACATTTTTTTTAGATGTTTAGTTTTTTTAATACGCATAAAATGATTTTTTCATTATATTGAATTTTTGAGCGCATATTTAAGTATTTAAACACTGTTACTTTATTGGAATGAAATCATAATTGTACAGTACAAGCTTTTCAAATTAAAATATCTAAAACCAATAAATAAGCGAAATATAATGCATGTTAATTTTTGTTCGCATTATATGGCAAGTTATTTGTACCTATTAAGAGTTTTTGGGGAGTTATTTTTTGTATTGAGCTAGGTATATTTAAACATACCGGCCTAAAGGCGCGGATACAAGGAGGGGCTATGGGGGCTGAAGCCCCCCTTTAGACTAGGATTTCGGTACTTAAGATATTTTCAAAATATCTTTAGAAATTGTAGCTAACTTATTTTCTTATACTAAAACGTTAAGCTTAGTACTTCAAAGCCCTAAATTGGAGTTATCTAAAGCTTTTTCTCATGTTAAGAATTTAAATGATGTTATAAATGATATTAGAGAAAATTCTGTATCCAAATTTGAAACATATTTTAAAAATGCTTCTGATATGGCAGCTCTTGTTGATGAGGAAATCAGAATACCTCGTTTATGTGGATGTCAAACAACAGGATGTAATATTCAAAAGACTGATCCAATAGAATGGTATAGGATAACTATTTTTTTACCTTTTATTGATCATTTGATTTCCGAACTAAAATTAAGGTTCAATGAAAAGTTAAGTGAAGCAATGCCTTTAGAAGGATTGATTCCTACACATATTGATAAATATGATGAATCAAATATTATTAAAGCTGCGATGATATATAGTAAAGATTGGTCAGGTCAAAAGTTGGATATACAATCAGAAATATCAATCTGGAAGAATAAGTGGCACAATATTCAAATTATGAAACCTGATACGATGATCGAAACATTAAAACACTGTGTTGAATTTGTTCCTATCATAAAAATATTATTACATTTATTTGCTACCATACCAGTTACAATTAGAGCAGAAAGAAGTTTCTCTTCATTAAGACGCCAAAAAAATTATTTGAGGTCAACCATGGGACAGGAGCATTTAAACGGTTTAGCTGTTTTAAACATTCATAAAAATATACCTATAAATATTGATGAAGTGATTAATATATTTTCAAGATCATCTAGAAGAATAAAAACGGAGGATTGGTCAATTTAATTTGTTATGTTTATTAAAGTTTGTTATTATTAAAATAATTATTATTAAATAATCCCTTATAATAAGCATATATAATGAATAAAAAAAAACTTAAACTAAATGCCCATGCTTTTATATACTCTAAGTACATTTTTTTGTTTAGCCCCCCCCCCTTTTTCATTTCTAGATTCGTGCCTGCCGGCATACCATGCGAAAAAAGTCTGTGCACGCCTATGATTTTCCCTACCAGGAAACTAAATATTATAATTAGTGCCCACAGCCCACTTACAACTTACTATAATAGAAATGGGTCCCATGTATATTTATTATAACATCGGCCAAGTTATTTACCCATTTCTTACACGAAGACGAAACTATAAAATTACCATTTTTTTTCTTCATAAAACACTGTTTACCTGTAAAAACAGTTAACTGTAAGTGAATTTCCGCTCAAGTAAATAATAAACCATATTTATATTTTAATTCAAGTTTTATATAAAAAAAAAAAAAGTAATAGAATATAATACCTACATTAATTTTGTAAAACAACATTTTTGTTTACTTGTGATGATAAGATGTTTCAATCTGATTGAAAGAAATGTTTTAAATGAAGGAAAATGTAATATTATTTATAAATATTAAATACAACAGCACAACGCCTACTATTTAGCCGACGACGAGTGTCTTATATTATTTATGAACTTATGATCAATTTTTAATAAATAGATAATAAACTATTAGTAATAGTTTTTAATGAATTATCTATACTACTATATAAAATTGTAAGGGATTTTCTACGACCGCGCTAACCGAGAAAACTGCTGAATCGATTTGGTTGATTCTTTTTTTGTTATGTTTGTAAATGCCAGGACAAGGTTTTTATGAAAAAACATTTTCGGAAAAACCACAAGAAAAAAAATAAACTAAATAATAAAAAATGTAGCTTATTGTTGCAGATTAAAATAATAATAGTGTATTATATATTGGTTGCTATTGGTTAATCGGACATGTTTGTTGATTTATATTAATATTTTTCGTCAATATATATTTATATATAGGTATATAAAAATGAATGTGTGTAGATTAGACCTCTGGGAAGAAGATAGATTAATTTAAAGTAATTAAATTAGATTTTTTTATTTATCGGATTTTAGTACGGTTAGATTAGGTTAGGATTTTGTATTAATTGATTATATTAATCAACCGTAGGTGGAATTAAGTTAATACGACAAACTTGGTATAACTTTGATACTCTATCATACACTAACGTACAACAGCTCAGGGTCCGCAATCTATGGTAGATAAATTGCCTACCTGATAATATACTGCTGCAAATCAGAATTTTTCTGGGCAACGGAAAAGTTAAGATGAGTTTTGAACACCATACAGTGAATATTAAATAAGAAATTGAACAAAGTTTGAGTCATATAGAGTTGGTAAATTTAACGGCAACAAAGTGCACGGGATCAACTATTTTTAATAGAAATATAATTATCATTAATAGCGCTAGAAAAATTTAAATACGTTTTTATTAACCACTTTTATATTTACTTGCCGATCACATTAAACGATAAAATTTGAATAAAAATTATTCATTTCATTGTCCAGAGGCAAAATAATCAATCAATTACGGGCAAAGCTGTGACAGGTCGGCTAGTTATAATATATTATACATTTATACATAAATAAAATTCATAATAGGTTACCTAAGATACATGGGCTATAAAACACGACTAAGAGTAATGCTGTAAGAATTCTTATAACGTACCTATGTAATAATAATTATTGAACAATTTAAAATAGTAGTAATACTGTTTCATTGTGCCTATAGTTGGAAATTTTATATTGGCTTTTCTGTGTAGGTACTAATTTCAAAGCCCTGTCTTAATATTATTATTTTATTATGTAATATAACAGCAATTAGGTTCAACCGTTTTAATTTTTGTCAATTTATTCAAACTATTATTTTATTAGTTATTGTATTATTTGATAAATTGATTATTCAAGAAATCAGAAACTTTGGGTACCTGTTTGGGGAGTAAGACAATTAAATAAAACTGTTAATTTTAGGAAACAAGTAATATAAGCTGACGAAGAACTTAAAATATAATATACTTATAGTATTGTTAATTAAACCAAGCAATTTATAAATAACTTTACTATATAAGAGAATCAGTTGGTGACCGTCTACTTTGTCTAATTCTTATCATAATTCATAGAAATGTTAAAGAAAAATATTTGTTTTTCGACGAGCCCATTGTACCTATTATCCTTATATATATAAAAGAACAGGCCTTTTTTATGTACCAATTTTGTGACGACGCTATTTAACTTTTTTCCAATTTTTTTTCACAAAGTTGTTCCAAATACCTTCGTGAGTGTCACCACGTCGCCCGATTTTCAAAATTTTGATTTTAAGGGTTGAAATTGGCAAAAATAATTTTTACGTGTAATTGTATATCTATGTTCATATAACAATAACAATAGCAGTCGACCGATAACGGGAAATACGGTACGGCACGGCGGCCCAAGGGTTTCCATCTACCTGGACTCTGACCTTTTTTTTGTGTGTGTATTTTATCAAAAATTTTTTTTACTATATATTACTATATCTATCCATTTATCTATCTCTATAATATATAAATTTGCCTTGGACGCTCCATCACACGTAAACGGCTGTCCCCGATTTGGCTAATTCTTTTTTTCGTGTGTTCGCAATATTGTCAGGAGAAGGTTCTTAACTCTCGAGTAAGATAATTAAGAAAATCCACCGGAAAAGTAGAAAATTGGATGTAAGTGCCATCTGTCCAGTAAGAATAGAAACTAAATAATAAATTATATTTTCGTTTATTGTAAGGTTGCTATTGGTCATGATTGAATAATGAATATAATTTTAGACCTGTTGCTATGTAGCTTAGTAAAAACGGTATTCCAAAGACTAATTTTTCGACATATACACATCGTAATATCAACGTTTTGATGAAACATTCGTAATTACGTACGGTACGCACTTCGAGGAGTCTGCAATCCACCGCAGGTGGATTACCTACCTGAAAACATACTACGTGTCTCACGCATACAATACATACAAGCGTAGTGTCTCTCGGGTAATATATACAAGATGATCGATGAAAATTTTTAAGTTTTGAACATCATACACCGAATTTTAAATAAACAAATTGAATAAAGTTTGAATCCTATAGAGTTGGTACATATTTTAACGAGCAACGCAATGAACGGGATCAGCTATGATATATATACAATTAATGCATTTTTCAGTTCTTGAACTTATGCACATAAGTTATATTGGCTATTGCCAACTATTTCACCTGAGGTAATTTTTGCCCGGGCAACGCCGGGTGGGACAGCTAGTGTAGTATAATACTATAACAATAATAATATGATTAAAGCAAGTACACCAAAAATCGCATTATCAGGAATCTATACTAGGTAACAAGATTCGTTACCTATTTGATTATAATGTAATTGTCTCTTTTTAATAATTATTCAATTAAAATTTTTAAAAATAATTAAATTACTGAATTTAACTTAACTGGTACCCATTTGATTGGGTACCCAGGTCTTTTAATTTTTAACCTAAGTTTAGCACTGGCTATATGCAATGTACACTCTGCACATCTGGTTTTTACGGCACCTAACCATTGCAACAATTAGGATTTTTGGGGCCCCGGACACAGTCAATGTATGGAGCTTTGAGGTCTATGTATATGATATTTTTTTATAGGTTACCTATAAAAAAAAACCAAAAATATAATGTGAAGGTCCATTACCCAGTGACTAGTGTATTGTTATTAAAATATAACTGCACTTATAGTGTTCTTTTTTAGATTCTGAGCGAAGCAATGAATGTATTGGTTTTATAATAATGTGTGTTTTTTTTTTTTTTTGTGTCTGTCATCACCTTTTAGGACAGTAAAAATGCTTGGATTTTCTTTATTAGTAGTGAATCTAGTTGGTACTTTGGGGGGTCAAAAGTAAAAACTTTTCCAATAGTTTTTAAAAGTGACATGTAAAACAAAAGACAAATTAAGGAAAAACGGGAATTTTTACGCAAAATCTGTTTTCAAGATATTGATTTTGGTTTTTGATGCAACTCAAAAACAAATGACCGTAGATACTTGAAAATTTCACTTAATGTTTATATTAGCATTTTCTATACACGATAAAATTTTGAAAATAATTTTACTCGTTTTGAGCTGTTTACGGACATTTCAGTTTTCAATTTTTTTAGTTTTTTTTCCTATAAATATCAACATAATTTTATTTGTTGGGTAAAAAAGCGTGAAAATTTAATGCAAGTCTCCTGATATATCGTTACAATAGCAATTGAAAAATATTAAAAATACATAGTTACAATTTTTTTTTTATAAGCATTTAAAGTTCAAATTTTGATACAATATATAATTAGATAACTTATAAACCTATTTAAACCTTATTTGCACAAAGCTCCAAAAGTAGTTTTGGTAGAAAAAATCTTCGCCCAAACAGTCTACACTTGCCAATGATTGCATGCCAACATATTACTATTTTTTTTATATATTATAAATTATATATCATATAGTTCAATATCAACAATTGAGATGTATATTAGTGGATGTACAAGTAATAATTTTAGATGACACACATACTGCACACATACCATATATTGTATAATCATGGTATGGAGGTTTTGGGCTTCGGGTCTTATAGCAATTGCATATCTGGTGGGGTAAAAATTAGATGTATTAATTGAAAGGAGACTAGTATAAAGTTATATTATATGTTACAAATAATTCATATAAGTACTAATATTTTACATTCTGTTTTTGGCACATTTAAAGGTTTTCTAGATAAATGTTCAAAAAGACAAAATATACCTTCCATCTCCTAATGACCTAATAGATGCCTAAAATGTTTACCATTTAGAAAAACTACTCTATATTTATTTTCTATCTATTTTATTCCAAGATATTAACTGTATAAATATTACACTTTTTTAGAAAATAATAAGTAGTTTTAAACTTTTAATAGATAAAATTAAATATTGGAATAAGCGTGACATTTTTTAAAAATGTTTTTCATTTCAGCTTTAAGAATTCAGACATTGCTAACAACAAGAATGACGACCTTTGGTCAATAGGAAAATGTATATTTTGTAAAGAAAAAATAGAGGAAGATTCAAAAATCCTAAAATGTCTTCATATTATTTGTAAAGACTGCACTAAGAGAGAAAGTACTGATTCAGGTAAAATTAACTTAATGTTTTATTTATTTATTTATTTTTTGTTTCATTCGATATTATCAAGTTTTAAAATTCATAAAATCTTAAAATGTTATGAAAACCTAGGTATATGGTGTAAATGTAAAATAGTGACTAAGGATGAACTCATTGATTACTCAATTATTGCACCAAATCAATCACAGGTAAAGATATGTTGTGAAAAAAATTGTCAACTCATAGCAAAGAAAATCTGCATGCATTGCAATAACATGTATTGCAAACCATGTTCAAAGGTAACTTTAAATTTCTTCTGGACATTATATATATATTTCTTTAGTTCAGAATATATTATGTTTTTTTATTAATAGACCCATTCAATTAAGAATGAAGATCACAACCCTAACTTGATGATGACTTATCCATTAAAAAAAGAATTTGTTCCTTGTCCAAAATGCATGGCAGTAAGTTATAAGTATAAAAAACAAATTTAAAAGCATTGAATTAAATTGTTAAATTAATTAACAAAAATGAGATTGAAATATAAATTTAAAAAAAAAAATTATAATATATTTTAAGGAATATTTTATGAATTTTTTTTTGTTTTATTTAATCTGTTTAAAGTTAGCTATTTGGAAATAAGCATTATTATTTTGTTTTAGAAATCTGTAGAAGTATTTTGTACTCAATGTTCGATTATGCTTTGTGCTATTTGTCATTTAAACTTTCATCAGAAACATAATTTTAATCTTCTTTCCACAATGGCCGTTGAAACCAAGGCAGAATTGCAAACGTTACTAACTGATATAAGGTATGGTGAAAAGAATTATTATAAAAAATGTTTAATATTAAGAAGTTCTATTAACCCTTTGACTGGTATAAAAGTACTTCAAGTTCCTTTGTTCATAACATAAAATATGCTGGTTTAGCATATAAAATAAAATTTAAAAAAAAAATGAATTTAATAGTAAATTTAGTAGTAAAAAAAAGTTTTCCTTGTTCATTTTGGTTAACTAATACTTACTTGAAATTATTATTATTATTTCTAGTTATTACTTAAGTGCATTTACTAGGTATTGTGTTTGATTACCTTAGTCATATGAATTTTGAACTTAGCTTTCAAATAAATATAATTTTTTTTAAATATGGTCCAAAGTAACTAAAATTTTTCATTTGAAAATATTTAAAAAAAATAATTCAAAAGAGGATATATAGAGATGGGTATTTTAGTGAATAAAAATTTAGCAGTGGAAAGGCTAATCAATTTTTATATATGAAAACATAAAAGTTTTTATTTTGCAGCAAAGAAAAAAATCATTTAAACTTTATAAGGAAAATGTCAAATGAAAATATCATGAAATTGAAATCCGAGAAGAAGAAAATTAATGACAAAATTGATGAAAGAATCAAAATGTAAATTATAAACAATGTAATGAAATAAAAACTATTTTCTAAAACTTATTGTCTCATCGCAGGATACACGAAGAAGCTGATAAACGCGGACTTGAATTAAAAAAATTACTTGAAACAAATTTCACAAATGCTGTTAATAATATTAATATTAATAATATGGTTATTAATGATTCCGAAAAAGAAAATGATTATTATTATAGCTTAACAAGCTCTGTTATCAATTGGGATAAAATTGTTGAATGCATTAAACTTTCAAAGTATGTTAAATTTAAGTTAAATATGTAACTAACATAATATACAAATATACAATTAATCTATTTTAGAATTATCAAGGATCAAATGGTCATTGCTAAGAGACATACCCAAGACATGCCTAAAGAAGCAATAACTTGTAAAGCTGAATTGATATACAATGATGAACAATCTGTGAACAAAATTATAGAATGTACCTAAGTTGGAAGCAAACACAATTAGATATATGAACTATAACAATAAAATAATAATTTTGTTTTTAGCAATTCAAGGAATGGGAGATATTATTTCATCAACAATTGGAAGTTTATCAGAGTTTAAAATCACAGTTGACTCAAATAAAGTTCTCCAAACTCTTGAAAATGATGTAAGAATTTAAAATATTACAACAATAATTTTTTTTTGAAAATTTTACATTCTATTATTAATTATTAATCTGATAGTTGTCTCTATCATTTTACTTTTGAGCTTGTACTGATTCTTAAGATTCAAACTTTGAAGCATTTTTTTTTTAATGTTAAATTTATTTTGTTTTATTAATTTATTTAGCAAGCATGAATTTAGTATGGTAATAATTTATAACTGTACCTATCAGATTTATGATTATTTTTTTTAATTGTATATAATAAAAAGTTCAACATTTTATATGTGCATAACTGTTGGGGCCAGAAACGGAGCAATAATAGTTTGTGGGCCCGGGCGTTTAAGCATCTGCACGCACCTTATCATACACACGACCAACCTTTGTAACTTGTGTGTAATGGTGTTACAGCTCAACTAAAATTGGTTATCTTCACTGCGCAAGTACTTATGAGCTATGTGATGAAGTGATGTGTAAGGTGTGTATATGCTTGTGTGTGTGCTTAGAAACTAATTATAGTAATATTAGGTAACTCGAATAATTATTAAGAATAGAGCTTAGGTATTGAGTTCCTGTTGTAATCGATATTTTGATAATAGACAATATAATATATAATAATACTACAGCAACACAAATTAATAAATTATAATATTCAATGGCCCTATGGCCCAACAGAAAAAGAACAATAATAATAAAAATAATGTGTGCAACACTTACAACTTTGCCGGTGAACTGCTGGCCAGCTGCTACAACCTGTGCTTGTATAATAAATTGACGATTGACATAGAACAATAATAAGTTAACATAATTATCAGTGCCGGCGCTAGGGGAGGACAAATGGGACATATGTCCTGAGCCCCGCGCTTGTCAAGGGCCCCGAGAATTTTAATTATCATCTTAATACCGTGAAACACATTGACATTTTACATTAACAAATGATAAATCTATAAATTTATTATTCTATACGACTATTATGATATAATAGTATAATACTACACATGTATAATATTAATATTATTCCTATCATCAGTTACTTGGAAAACAATATCTAATAATAGCATAGACCTTATACTAGTAGTATAAGGTCTATGAATAATTTAACCATAATACAAAGTAAATTGTTATCGATACGACGAAGCAGTAATATTTTGATGATACTCGCTGAGTAAGATTCTAGGAGCATACTATAATTAATAATATAAATATTTATTATCTCTATAGTTATTGTTTTCTCTGTTCTTTGTTTAGAAAGGCTTTCCGCGTATAGCCGTATGCCTGTATTATAGAAAGGATAATTCTTAAAATATTTATTTGATTACCTATCTTATATTATATTATGTTCGACATTTGAGTATTTAATTGCAAACCGCTTTGTTCCTTATGTCCTTACAGTATTTTTTCAACAATTTCTGCATAATATCAAAAAAATAGTTATCATTTTATGAAGTTATTATTACAATTTAGTTTATAGTATAGCCTTATTAAATAATATGTACCTACTGCGTGCGTATCTAGGATTAGTTTTATTTTATTTGTATTTTATTACCAGCTACCGCCTCTGCCAACTTCATTCAAACATTTTGATGAATTTATTTTTTTTTTTTTTTCATTAATGTTTTATTAGTTGTAATTGTTAAAATAAATATAAATTAATAAAATAATAAACCCCCTCATGGATTTATTAACTTATAATTTCCAACACATACGTATTATTTTATTATTTGTAACATAATATTAAAAAGAATGATAAAAATAACCTAATATTATTTTTAATGTTTAAATTCAAATAAAAACAGCTTTTTTCTAAAAAAATCCTTTTTTAAAAAAAATCTGGAATTTTGCCTGCTTAGGGTACTTATTACCTATGTCCAGGGCCCCGTAATACCTAGTGCCGGCAGTGATAATTATATAAATCGCTGGCTATTCAAGACTGACCATAATTCAAGTAACAAATAATTAAATAAGCCCTTAAACAATAATAATGATATGTAAGTGGTTATTCGAGCCAGATTTACAAGATATAAAAGTTTAAAAACAATAATTGATATCCAGCTATTCGAGCCAGTTTATAAGATTTAAAAAAAAACACTACAATTTACTAAAACGCCGTTTTGCGAGAGTAAAAAATAATAGCGTTGGCCATATACCACGGACGCTGTTGAATTAATAATTTGGGAGGCTGCGTTTAATGTTTGCGTGACGGCGGCGGCCGATAGTGCTTAATTACGGTTGTATGTAATCTATATATTATATTTATATAACTCAGATGACACAAAATATAACAAAATAAAACGATATAATACAATGCAAATTATTTACGTGTGGTGTGCGAGTGAGTGTGTGAACTAGTCGGTGGCGGCAGAGTGGTACACGGGCGCCATCAAGACCTATTATTGCTCGTCGGCTTTAACAATAATATTTCAATATTATTTTAATAAATTGTCTTTAGCAATCTTTGATTTTAAAATCCGAACCGGTGATGATACAATCTGGCGTGAGTAAGCTAGAAAAAGATAATTATGAAATGATGATAGATGAAGGTAAAATATTTACTATACACATTTTATATACTTATAATATTGATATTTTTAATGATAAATATTTTTTTTTAAATTTTGTGTTATAGATTCTGACAGTTCAGACTTTGAACCACTTGTAAATTCTTGTTGTAATCAATGGACTGAAGAATTAATAAACAGCACATCCTGTAATAGGTCTTGTCATAATGATTGTCATATTCCTTCACTAGCTAAGGAGCTTAAACCTAAAGAGTAATTATTTTTTTAATTATATATTTATTACAATTATTGTAAATTATATATTTTTATAGTCCATCATTAAAATTTTGAAAGTGTACACTTTGCCATTACATTTTAAAACATACCAGTAACTTGCGTAAAAAGAATATGACAGGTCATATTGATTCTTCTGGTCGAAAAATCATTGAATGTATATTGCTAGAGTTGTATTGTCAAAATGAGGACAGTAAACACTATCGAGATTGTTTGAATAGAGAAATAGTAAAATATGCAGATATAGAAATGTTTGTAAATAAGATACAATTTTAGTAAAATAAGACTAAATGTGTTAAATGTTAATTTCTGATCCTATATCATTCAAGCAACGTTCAGAATTTAATGTATCGTATAAATCACTATTGTTGGTATTCACTAGACAAACTTATGATCTAGTATTATATCTAGTATTATTATAAATCTAGTATTACCTTTTTAAATCTTAGATTAAAATAGAAAATTTTTATGAATTTCTAACTCATAATAATTTACACATTTTTGTCATTTTTACGTATTTTGTCGATATTAGAACTTTAAATGCTTATAAAAAAAAAATGTCCATGGATTTTTAATATTTTTTATTTTTCTTTGAAACAATATATTAGAAGCCTTCTATTCAATTTTCAAACTTTTTTATTACCCAACAAATAAAATTGTATTGTTATTTATAGATATAAAAAATAAAAATTGATAATGTCCATAAAACAGCTCAAAACAAGTCAAAATATTTTGAAAATGTTAAGGTGTATAGATAGATGTTATCTTTTTTTCGAGCGTGTCATTAGATAACCAATTCAACTATTTAAGTGTATCAAAAGGTAGTTATAAGAAAAAATTATTTACCCTTGTAAATTAAACCTACACCAATTATTTCAATTAAAAGTATTAATGCATATTTTACTAATCTTTAGAGGACCATAGTTAATAAACTAGCAAACCAAAATTGATGATTTGACCATCAACATTTTCAGAAAAAAACCAGAATCCATTAAAAAATATAGTGATTACCATTTCAAAAAATAAAGTTGATTTTGCTATTAGTACACCTGCGTGTTAAAAAATTATGAAATTGTTATAAAAAAATTGACTATTAAAAATAAAGAACACATATTTTTTCGTTTTAGCGAAATTCCATATCATTGTTCCATAATCATTAAAAAAAACCGCGTACAATGACATACGATACACCCTGTATATTTAGAATATATATCACATATTATTCATATATTATTATACAATATAATCGTGATAAAATTATCAATAGTTGGTAATTACATGAATATTTTGACAATTTTATAGATCAAGTAAAGAAATTGATAAAATAAATTTATAGTGTACCTAAATTTCAAGGTTCTACAGTTATTCATTTTAGAATTACAACATAAGAAAATTGCTACAAAAGAAATCGAGTAAATATGCAATGTTGTAAAAATTTGAACTTCAAACGCTCATAAAAATCGAATTTGACATTCCGGTAGGGATTTTTGTTATACAAGTAGACAATCTTATAAAAATCTTGTATTAAAATTTCAAATCTTCGATGTAAAAGAAAATTATTTATGAATTTATAACCCAAAATAATTTACACAATAATTTGATTTTTACGCCTTTAGTCAAAATTTGGACTTACATACAGAAAAAAAAACTAAAAATATTGAAAACTGACAATGTCCGTAAACAGCTTAAAAAGAGTCAAATTATTTTCAAAATTTTATCGTGTATAGAAAATGCTAATTTAAACATTCAGTGAAATTTTCAAGTATCTACAGTCATACGTTTTTTAATTACAACAAATAAGAAAATCGTTACATGAGGTATCGAGTGAATATCAAATATTGTAAAAATATGAATTTTCAAACGCTCATAAAAATTTAATTTGACTTTCTTGTAGACATTTTTATTTTGATAAAGGTAGATAAACTTATAGGTTCTCTTGTATTACATTTTCATATCTTAGATTTAAAAGAAAAATTTTTATAAATTCTCAATTCAAAATAATTTGCTAATTTTCGTGATTTTTCCGTATTTTGTCAAGATTTGAACTTTAAATGCTTATAAATAAAAACTGTGACTAAGGATTTTTAATTTTTTTCATCTGCCTTTGAAACAATAACCCAGGAGCCTTCTATTAAATTTTCAAGCTTTTTTAACCAACAAATAAAATTTTATAGATATTTGTAGAAAAAAAAACTAAAAAAATTGAAAACTGACAATGTCCGTAAACAGCTCAAAAAGAGTCAAATTATTTTCAAAATTTTATCGTGTATAGAAAATGCTAATATAAACATTCAGTGAAATTTTCAAGTATCTACAGTCATACGTTTTTTAATTACAACAAAAAGAAAATCGTTACATGAGGTATCGAGTGAATATCAATATTGTTAAAATATGAATTTTCAAACGCTCATAAAAATTAATTTGACTTTCTTGTAGACATTTTTATTTTGATAAAAGTAGATAAACTTATAGGTTCTCTTGTATTACATTTTCATATCTTAGATTTAAAAGAAAAATTTTTATAAATTCTCAATTCAAAATAATTTGCTAATTTTCGTGATTTTTCCGTATTTTGTCAAGATTTGAACTTTAAATGCTTATAAATAAAAACTGTGACTAAGGATTTTTAATTTTTTTCATCTGCCTTTGAAACAATAACCCAGGAGCTTTCTATTAAATTTTCAAGCTTTTTTAACCAACAAATAAAATTTTATAGATATTTGTAGAAAAAAAAACTAAAAAAATTGAAAACTGACAATGTCCGTAAACAGCTCAAAAAGAGTCAAATTATTTTCAAAATTTTATCGTGTATAGAAAATGCTAATATAAACATTCAGTGAAATTTTCAAGTATCTACGGTTATTTGTTTTTGAGTTGCACCAAAAACCAAAATCGATTTTCTCAAAAACAGATTTTGCTTAAAAATTTAGTAAAATTTAAAAATATTGGAAAACTGAATTCATAACATACACATATAATTACTTCAATATGGTGAATCAAAATAAAAACTAGAAAGATCTGTTTTTATATGGAATCGGAACTATAAAATTTGAATTGGAGGTTTATCTTGGAGAAATTATTAAGAAATACCTAGTTTATTGATTAGAAAACGTTGGGAAATGAATATAAACACACGTTGATGATAGGCATCTTGTCAACAGCTGTTAACATTTGTCAACATTTCAATATTTTCCAGAAGGCATCGTTTGTTGTTTGGTACCTACATTGCACATACCTTATCTAAAATCTTAGGATTTTTACGTAATTAAATCGCTTAGTTTCATTAGCAGACTTCAATTTCTATGCGTTTTCTTGGGCCGCTTTATGTTTTTGAAGTCTTACACATATTTCTAATATGATACTATCAAATATTATGATAATTGTAATTTCTTGAAGTTAGTAGTTCAATCTAATTCAAATTATTTTTTTAAATTATATAGTAGCTGCGGTAATATTAACTAAAGGTATGAAAATTAAATTATTCAAATTAGGAGTTTTGAACTTGGGAGGATTTTAATTACATATAAGATTTTTAACAAGAAAAAATTGTAGATATGATCATAATTGGAAATAGACTATGTGTCTGATACAGGTCGATACGTTTCACTGGTATATTGTACATGTAACTTCTTACACATTGGATTATGAACAGATATGTGTTGAAAATGTGAATAATTGTCTTTAATTAACAAAAAATATTTTGAACCCCCAATAGAGTTCGTTTGCATCGGTCCACATAAGTCTACGTGTATTATTCCCCTACAGCTGTTGTGTACATAGTACTACGTAGTCTTAAACGTTTGTTTGTGTTGTTTACCAATTATGCACGCATCACAGAAAAAATGATTTTTGTTATCTGACCCTTTTATATTATTAACATACTTTATATTTTGGTGACTCAAACTTTCATGCCATAATTTTAATGTGTCCTTGATAATACTATTTGCCTGTGGTTCTTCTTTATCAAGCGTAATAACTTTGAACTCTAATTTAAATAGTTTTCCTTGTCGCTCACCCGTACAGACTATTTGTCTGTTTCTTGAGAACGCACACTTATTTTTATCTGATAAAAGTGTTAAATCTTTATCTAACACTGTACAACACGAGAATAAATTGTATTTTAATTCCGGCACATACAGTACGTCTAATAAATAATTATTATTCCATTTATTGTTCGCAAATGATAATATTTTTATATTACCTTTTCCTTTTGCTAACAAAATTGAACCGTCACCTATTCTTAATTGAATTGGTTCGTCAAATAATACGTAGTTATAAAACCAATTTATTTTACCGCACATATGATCAGATGCTCCTGAGTCAAGTAACCGACTTTCCTCAATATCGTTTGTACCGACAGATCCAGTAATAAATACACTGCCATCATCACTTTTACTTGTTTCTCCGTGTGCTTTTTTATTTTCTTGATTCCTCAAGTATTTTCTGCATTGACTTTTCCAATGCCCTGATAATTTACAAAAATAATAATTACCCGATTTTCTGGTAGCTTTATTTTTGTTTCCAGATTTCAAATTCTTCTTTGGATTGTTTGCCGTTAGCACTATTGATTTTTGATTTTCCATCACTGTCAAGTTTCTTTGTTGTACCCTTGATTCTTCAATTAATCTACTTGTTAAATTATTAATTGTTTTATCACCTGCTGAGATAGAGTCCCAAGCACTGTAAAAATGATTATACACTTCAGGCAAAGTCATTAATATTTTTGTCATAACCATATTGTCTGTTACTGGTTCCCCTGATTGCTTCAGTTTCATTCCCAAATTTGCTACTTTGGAAATATGAGTCAACATATCGTCAGTCGCCTTCATTGAATAACTGAAAAATTTCTGTTAAAGCAAATGTATTGCTTCAGATTTTTGTTCATAAATAGCGAGAAGTTTTTTCCACATATCACGCGTATTTTCGCAATTAATCAAATTCTGTAATGGACCATTGTCCACTGAAGTTACAATTAGTTTTTGACACTTACCATCAACTCTACTCCAGTCAATAGTTGACTTTTGCCATCTAGCATCTTCCTCATCAATTTCTTTTTCTAGATTAGTTATTTTAGAACTAGGCTTTTTCCACTCTCCTGTCATTATTGACGTTAATTCAAATGAGTTGAAAATTACCTTCATTTGAAATTTCTACTACGACCAATTTTCCACATAATATAATTTTGTTATTTTCACTGAATTGTCCATCTTGACTTTTCCTGTTTATAAAACTTTGATGAATAACAAAAATTACTTGTATAGAGAG
This sequence comes from Sitobion miscanthi, assembly GCA_008086715.1. Taxonomy (NCBI): domain Eukaryota; kingdom Metazoa; phylum Arthropoda; class Insecta; order Hemiptera; family Aphididae; genus Sitobion; species Sitobion miscanthi. Next base: position 8,677,032 of record CM017804.1, read on the forward strand.
TAGTTCCTTTAAAGTCCAAGTTTATCCAGATAATGTGTCTGGGCCCATAACCTGTTGAGTTTAGGATTATGTTTGTAGATTAATCTGGACAAAAATGACTACACTGCTTTTAGTAATAAGTAACATTTACTAAACTCATGACGTACACATAAGTAATATTATAATGTAGTACGTACAGTATGCTAAAAGTCGGCCTTATATAAAAGTGACCTATTGATCTAAGTCTCACGCCACTGTTTAACAATATCCGATTTGCTAATAATTATATCATATGATATGGTGTGATTTTGCACATTATTAATAACAACAATTATGTTGTTGTTGCACAATATGATGATACGTTATACAATATTAAATTATACTCAACAGATTTACTCCAGTTTTTTTCTTTGATGATCTTCAATTATATATCTACTATATTATATTTTAATTTAAATATATTTTTGTAGTGTTCATAATACAGATACAATAAATCAACAGCAGCAGCCAAAACAGCAGCAGCAGCCGCAACAGCAGCAGCAGCAACAACAACCATCATCACAACCACAAATGAATGAAAACCAAAAAATATCTAATGAACAAACTGATGAAGATAATTGTCAATCGAATGAAGGATTTATTGTGAAGATGCGTGGCCTATCATGGTATACTACAGCTGATGATATAATCAAATTTTTAAGCACATTGGGTATGTTAAGAGCAAACTATAATAATTATCCTACTCAAATTCAAGTACACCGAGTAGCAGGATAAAAAACAATTGAATTTGTACATCTATCCCCTACTACTGGTAACTGAAACATTGTATACAGTTGTGATCGACTACTGTATTAGTCCACAATGATAATTAGTAATTACGAATTACCTATAGAATTAACGAACATTCACAATTCTGAGGTCTGATAATTTATAAAACATTGTGCTAATTGATGTATTATTATTCTGAACAGAATATATATATTAAATTTATCATTCATCTAAAGTTTTTATTTTTTTATTTTTAAATTAAACATATAAGAAACAATACAGTATGCGGTGTTTGATTTGAGATAATATTAAATGGGGGATGACTAAGTGTAAAAAAATAAATGTGTATACGACATTATTTAAATGTCTTATTGGTTAAGATATAATAAGAAAATAGTATGCCAAATTTTCCAAAATAGGAACTATAACAAACGTACCATACGTATATTCATATGTTTTATTCAAAACAATAATCTACACTAAGACCTCAAAATTATGAAAATTCAAGATCATATAAGAACCCTTGAAGCAAATTTCCATAGTTCACTTTTTATAAATCAACAGGCTCATTACACTTCAACTAACACATACACCCATCACCTCAAAGACGTCTCAAACGTGGTCGCCGACACTTTCTTTTTACCTAATAAATTATAAGTCTAATTATATTCTTAACCTTACACCCTAAACTATACATTAATGTTAACTAACCTTCATTAGGTATAGGTATCACTACTATTATTATTATTATTAAATTACTATAATGTTAAAATTGTCAAATACAAAAACTCTGCAAAAATATCTGTAGATATAGATGGTCTATATAGGCTAAGAATATCTTATTATCAAATAATAAATAATAAATAAATTCAATAAACATACAAATGATTGACAAAAAAAAAAACTAGATGTAGTTTTATTTTTTAAATAAATTAAATGTAATCTATTTTATATATTATGTAGGTGAAGCAAAGGTTAAAGATGGTGCTTCTGGAATATATTTTATTATGACTACAGAAGGAAATCCTAGTGGTCAAGCTTATGTTGAAATGGAATCCAAAGAAAACCTTAAGGCTGCTCTTAAGAAAGATGGAAAGTTTATGGGCAAACGTTGTATTAATGGTTATACTCAAATTATATTTAATAATGTATTAGTAATTAGTTTTAATGACTTATTTGCTTCCAAAATGTGGCTTATACTTAAATGCCTAATTCTTAAACTAATAAAAATCAAATGTAAAAAGATTAACTTATCTAGTAATCTAGAATAGTCTACAATCATTTAAGTATAAATTTTAATAGTAAGTTATAAAAGTGTATTTTAAAACTTATTCATTTGAATATATTTTTTTCTTAGTAATTCCATCAAAACGTTCAGAATTGGAACGGGTTATTAAAAAAACTGGTTCAACACTTGACAATGAACTATATGATAATTGTGTTTACATAAGAGGTCTTCCCTATGGTTCTACTGAGAATGACATTGTAGAATTCTTCCAAGGTATACTTTTCTATTTAATTTATGTACATTGATTGAATTTTATTTTTTCATTTATCTTGTTAATTTTTGGGTTTTTTATAAATTTGCTTTGTCTTGGTGATTCAATTAGATTTATTTTAAATTAGTTTTGTGATATTTCTTTAATGGTTTTTTTTTTTAAAATCTAATAGCAATTTTACTAAGTAAAGCTTATATTTTTTTAATTTAAAATTTTGAATGTTACACTATATAATTTTTCTTTGTATATACTTAACAACTCTACTACGATCCGCTAAATATAAAATGATGATAACTAGTAAGCTATTCGTCCACAGAAAACATAAATTGTTTACTGCTTAAAAATGAAGTTGTATTGGCTGTATTTAAAAATATAGCAGGATATTTAAAAATGGAGTTAAAAAGTAATAACTAGTAATTATACCAAAATGTAAATTTAAGGACAACAAAAATATGTAGATAAATTGTTTTAGTTTTTAAATATCACAAGTTTAAATTAATAACAGTTAAAATGATCTTAATGAATTACCTTGTCTTCAAATTTTATAAAAATATTCAAACTTAATATTATTTACATTTTGTTAATTGAACTTTTTGTGTTATTGGTTGTGCTAATGATTGTGTTATCTATGATTGTTTGTATTGTGGGAAATAGGGTTGGAGATGACACCAGGCGGTATAACCATAGCAACCAACTCCACGGGGCGGAGTACGGGGGAAGCTTTTATACAATTTGTAAACAAAGAGAATGCAGAGGCAGCTCTGAAGAAACACAAGGAGAAAATAAGACACAGGTGGGCAATTGGAGTGTAATATAATTACACTTAGTTAAACAAAGGGTGGCCGGGAGGGTAATTCTTTGCTCCTCCTTATTTGTGGTTTGTTTTTTATTTTATTTTTTATTATTTCTACCATACTAAAAATTTACTTTATGTTTAAGTTACTTTTAGGTATAAATTGCATTAAGATCATAATACTTCATAAATTACTTATTTTTTTTATGATTCTTTAGATATATTGAGGTATTCCGCAGTAGTTTAGCAAAAATTTGCAATCAAGCACTGCAAAGAAGACCAAGACAAACTCCATATGACCGAATGGATCGTGGTAGTGGCAGTGGTGGCAGAGGACGTTACTTTGATATGTCCATAAAAACTGAACGTAATATGAAGTCATTTGGCAGTGGTAGAAGTATGGGTGAACCAAGAGGCGGTGGCAGAGGCAGCATCAGTGGTTTTGGCGGTAGAAATTCTTTTTGGGATAAAGACATTTTCTCGGCGTAATGATAACTCTGGTCCTCCTAATTCCTTTTTTTCAAATAATGTGGGCGGAGGTGAATATCCAAGACCTTCTGTAACAAAATACAACTAGATTTTTGGGAAACAAATTAATATAATTGAGTTTTTTCGACTATAATATGTAAATATCGTTAACATTTAATTTACTCGAAAATTACTCGAAAATCCATAAACAATAATACAAAATGTCTTGAAAGTGAAGTTTGATTTTTTTTTATAATACAAAGATTTATTATTTTTTTAAATTTTAGTTAAAAACTTTTCCTCATCATTATTTTTAGCAAAGTTATACCTACTGTATCATGTAAAAAGAAAGTTTTTTTTTTTTGATTAAATATTTTTACTATAAAAGTTAAAGTTTTTTAAATGCTTATTTTAATGATTTAAAGTGCTATAGGTCCCGAGCCCTGCTGATAGATTTTTAGAACCACTTATTTCCTATTTTTTGTATACAATATATGTATCGGTCGTCCTAATAGGCGTAAGAGGAACTCCAGATTTCCTATTTCACTTTAGAACTACTATACGCGTCTACTATGTCTGCAGGTTTAAATTGAATAAACAATTTTGTTGAAGGGTGGCACGGTGGCTTAAATACTTTATTGAGTTAATTCGATATCCAACAATATGGAAATGTATAACAATTCAAAATTAACAAAATATAAACGAAACGAAAATAAATAAATCAGTATAATATAGCATTTTAGTACCGTATAGAAAACGCAAAAGAGATACCTACGTTGAACAATTAGTTAGTGGCTACAAAAATATGGACAAGCTAGATTACCTAATCCCGAGTAACAATTATTTAAGTGCCCACACAGTTAAAAATACATTAAGATCGCGGTACCTACTGCACTCGGTTTAATATTGGTTCCTTGCACCATTTTAAATATCAAATTTTAAACCCAGTGTGAACTGAGTAATGCAAAGGTTTAATGTTTAAAATTTTGACCGGTCTAAAAGTTCGATGGTCGACCGTGTATAGATAAGTTTAAGTTAGTTATTGTGGTGACTATTGAGTTCACTGTTCATTATTAGATCTTGCTACAAGTGCTTTGGTTTACTTTTGAACCTTTACAAATATTGTAAACTAAATTATTAAAATTGTTTCTCAATAGTCGAATTTAATTATTTAACGGGTATATCACTTATAATTTATCATAACAAATTTTAATTTAATTCTATGGTGATTACGTTTTAGATTCTGAGCGGAGCGTATACGTCGAATGTATTGATTTTACAATTTGAAGTGTATCTTTTTTTAATTTAAATTATTATATTTATATTTTGTGTCCGTGTACACAATAATATAGTGGTCGAAATAATACTTCGATTTTCAACTTCCTTATCTTGTTCGATGGGAAAGTGAATCTAGTTGGTGCATTGGGGAGGTCAAAAGGAGGTTCCCAGTAGTTTTCAAAAGCGACGAAACAATCAAACAAAAAATTAAGGAAAAACGGGAATTTTTACACAAAATCGATTTTCGAGAAATTCAATTTTGGTTTTTGGTGAATTTTAAAACAAATTACCGTAGGTACATGCAATTTTCACTGAATATTTATATTAGAATTTTCTATACACAATAAAAGTGTATATATTATACACGTTTAAAAATATTTCAACTTGTTTTAAGCTGTTTACGGACATTTTCTATTTTCATTTTTTTTTTTTTCTATAAATGTCAATAAAATTGTATTTATTGGGTTAAACAGATTGAAAACGTAATACAAGGATCCTAATATATTGTTACAATGACATTTGAAAACTATTAAAAACACATAGCCACAATTTTTTTTTATAAGCATATAAAGCCCGAATTTTGACAAAATACGTAGGTATAAATCAAGAAAATGTGCAAATTATTTTGAGTTAAAAATTCCTAAAAACTTTTATTTTTTAAATCTAAGATTTCTCATAAGATTATCTACCATTATCAAGAAAAACAATCTCTATCGGAAAGTCAAATTAAATTTTTATGAGCGTTTGAAGTTAAAATTGGTACAATATAGGATATTCACTGGATTTCTGATGTAACGATTTTATTATTTTGTTATAGGTAGTAGGTAAATCAAAAATGAATAGCCGTAAGCACTTGAAATAATTTAAAATTTAAAATTATTTTATCAATTCCAGTACTTAATAAGATTTTTTACGTATTTCGATATAGTACATTATATTTTAGCAAATAGGATCAAGATGGTACTTTAAAGAGGTCATTTTCGATTTTCTCAGTAATTATTTAAAGACACGGGAAAAACCACCGAAAAATTACCAAAAACCGTAAAAAATAGGATTTTAATTTCTAAAGCTTTGTTTATTACCATAGAAACGAAAAAAAATAATTTTCATTAAAAAATTAAAATATAATAAATAATTTTCAAATATTAACAATAATATTATTTTGTTTTATATCACGATTTTAAACAACACATTATGTTAACAGTCTTTTTAAAAGATTGAGTACCTACTACCTATATTCATTGATTATTTATTTGATAATTATTTGGATTATTTGACATTTCGATCATTCGAAATATTTTTATTTTTCATTTTATAATCTTTTAAATATTGTATCTATAAATAAAACTTGTAAAATCGACTTCTAATAATAATAAAAATTGTTAATATTGACATTTTGCTTATCGTCAAAATATTATTATTTTATTTTGGGGATATATTATAATATATTAATATATATTAAAAATATTAAGAAATACCTAAGTTAAATTGTATTTAATATAGGTTAGGTACCTATATTACCTATCTACCTAATATATATTTAAAGTTTGAACATAGATTTGTTTTTTAATTTAATTTTTCTTTAATCTACTTGATATTTAATACTATAAATTTGTAGTCAAATATTATTAATGTGATATTTACACTAATTAGAGCGTTTAAAAAATATTTGCTCAATCATTTTCATGATGTGTTTGTGAGTAATATAAACTAATATTGTAGTCCTGGGATTTTTATTTTGGTTACCACAGATATAGTATACTATTATTGTAAAAAAGTGGGTAAGTGGATGTCGCTCTGCTGTACAGTAGGTTACAAGTAGGTCACTGTAATGGATGGTGTTAAATTTGAATTCAATGATATAATATCATTGTATAAGAAAAACGATTCTGAGCGAAAACGGTCAGTCAGACTATGATGTTACTAAGTAGGTTATATTTGATGATATTATTGTGCATAAATTAATTTATTTATAACCTATTTACGTGGAGCCTTGTTTTCAATTTTCAATCTTTAGCTATAAAAGTTGAACATTTTATAAATTTTTAACTACAAAATAATTATTGTATTTATTTTGTAAATTTTGTCGAAATTTGAACTTTAAATGCTTATAAAAATAAATTGTGCCTATGTATTTTTAATATTTTTCAACTGCTATTGTAAAAATATATCAGGAGCCTTGCATTAAATTTTCACGCTTTATTTCTCAACAAATAAACAATCTAAAACTAAAAAAATTGAAAACTGGCAATGTCCGTAAACAGCTCAAAACGAGTCAAATTATTTTCAAAATTTTATCGTGTATAGAAAATGCTAATATAAACATTCAGTAAAATTTTCAAGTATCTACAGTCATTCTTTTTAATTACAATAAAATAAGAAAATCGTTACATGAGAAATCGAGTGAATATCAAATGTTGTAAAAATATGAATTTCAAACGCTCATAAAAATTTAATTTGATTTGCTAGTAGACATTTTTTTTTTTGATAAAGGTAGAAAAACTTTTGGGTAATCTTGTATTACATTTTCAAATCTTAGATTTAAAAAGAAAAATTTTTATGAATTCTCAACTCAAAATAATTTGCTAATTTTCGTGATTTTTCCGTGTTTTGTCAAGATTTGAACTTTAAATGCTTATAAATAAAAACTGTGACTAAGGATTTTTAATTTTTTTCATCTGCCTTTGAAACAATAACCTAGAAGCCTTCTATTAAATGTTCAAGCTTTTTTCTCAACAGATAAAATTTTATTGATATTTATAGAAAAAAAAAACTAAAAAAAATGGAAACTGACAATGTCCGTAAACAGCTCAAAATAAGTCAAAATATTTGGAAAATTTTATAGTGTATAGAAAATGGAAATATAAAAAACCAGTGAAAATTTCATGTATCTACGGTCATTTGTTTTAAAGTTGCAACAAAAACCAAATTCAATTTTGTGAAAAATCGATTTTGTGTAAAAATTCCCGTTTTTCCTTAATTTTTCTTTTGTTTTTCTTGGCGCTTTTGAAAATTACTGGTACCTCCCCAATGCACCAACGATATTCACTTTCCAATCGAAAAAATACTGAAGTTAAAAATCGAAGCATTATTTCGACTATTTATCGTGTACACAGACACAAAAAAAAATTTTAAAAAAAATAAAATAAAAGATATAAAAACACACATCATTGTAAAATCAATACATTCATCGTTCCACTCAGAATCTAAAATTTAATTTGAGTAAATAAATATTTTTTTTTGTATCATTTTTTATATTCTTATGTGAATATTTAGGCATCGCCCCCACGGGTTACTTTTTATGTAATATCAGATGGGGGCTACACCTCCCCTCCCCCAAAAAAAATAAAGCCCTACCCTAGCCCTAGTCGCATCACTGCCAAGGAGTGGGGACTCTCGTATAGTCATATCAATGAAACTGTACAAAAAACTATTATTTTCAGTCCGTGGTCAAATAACCGGGAAAGTAAATGCTGGGATATCGTTACGGAACAGGCATACCAGGATCGCATAGGCTAGTCGCTACTCTTCCTCCGTTTAGTCGCCGACGGCGGCAGTACTGCTCATACAACAGCCATCGCGAACATGGCATAGGTCCCTGTTATATGTATTCAGGTGATCTCATCGTTCTGTCACAAATTCTATAACGTTTCCAAAACGCCACTGAGTAAAAATAAAGTAAAAACCGTTCGCGACGTTCTCAGCAATTTGTATTATTCAAATAACGTTCATTACGATCAAATAAGGTACAATAAATAATAAATTAAAAAGGTGGACAAGTATCATCGTCGCTGTGTTAAATTTGTATTATCATTATTATACACGAAAAACGTTTCTGAGCGAAGAAGGTCTATATTACGGTAACTTTATTTTATGATATATTTATATTGGTATTAAAGTAGGTACTAGGTAATTTATTTTACTATTACTTGAATTAGTTGTTGTCAAAGACATTGTAGGTGTTTGAAAATGTCATTGTGTGTAATAGTATAAAATAGTATAACATTATACTAAATAATTTAAAAGTGGGGGACGGAGTGGCCGAGCGGACTAAGGCGTCGGGTTCGATCCTCGGCCATGGGCGGCATTTTTCTTCGGGCAAGTCACGGTGTCCGGAGAACAAGTGCTGCCATCCCCCACCCGGGCATGGCAGATACTTTCGGGTGCCCAAATCAAAAATTCTGCCAAAACAAACACACACGTGTTCCTCCCCCTACCAACAAAAAACAAAATTAGCTAATGGCTTTAGTTGCCAAGCTCAAGCTGAATAAAAAAAAAAAAAAAATTAGAAGTTTCAATTCTCCACGAATAATATTTTTAAATTACAATTAAATAACTAAAATCGTAATTATTTGGTTAATTATCTAATATCATCAAAGTTGCAAATTAAAATATCTATAAAAACTGTGTTATTTTTTATAATTTATTGTTACAGTTAAATATATATATAAAACATTTGTAAAAATGTAAAGTTTTAAGTATCTACATATTACGTATTATTTTCTATTTTTAATTACAAAAAAATATAAAAAATTGGTTGAGGAAAAATAGTTAATTTACAGGTCAACTTTTATAGCTAAGGATTGAAAATTTAAAACAAAAACTAAATAGGTTATGTATAAATTACTTTATTCACAATAATATCATCAAATATACTTAATATAGGCTGACTGACCGTCTTCACTCTTCACTCAACATCATCTTTCTTATACAATGATATGATATCATTGAATTCAAATTTTACACCTTCCATTACAGTGATCCACTTTTTTAGTCTACTGTACAGCAGAGTGATACCCACTTGCCCACCTTTTTTATTTTTCAGGTTTTTTTGTTACATCCTGTATTATATATGATATGTAATTATATTTCGTTAGTTATATTTTTAAACGAAAAATCTAAATGTTTTATTCCGTTTTATCATATTGTCAAGATACGTCACGGTGTATTATCATGCATATGTATTATCATAACCCGATGGGGGAGAATATCTGTTAATATGATTAATGATCACAAATGGCATTGTAAATACTTACATTTACATAACTATTAACCATGTATAGATAGTTATCTAACCCTCTTAAACTTTAGGGTCCTATGCATGAAATAATGTACTGACAAACGTACACGTTCAACGTGGTTGAATAAAGAATTCGACACGTGCAGTGTGCCAGTGTGTAGGAGGTGACGGCACTGTTTGACAACGTATCATACAATCAGCTTGTCAACAAGTTATTCCTGATACATTGTTACAATGTTACAATAGTAGTTAAAAAATATTTAAAAGACATGGGCACAATTTTTTTTATAATCTTTTAAAGTTCGAATTTTCTTGTGAACATTTCAAATCAAATAAATTATTTTGAAGTGACATTACCCCAGCACCCGGATTTAAAAGTTAGAATTCTAAACTTCCTTGTAAGTGAAAAGTGACAAAAAAAGTTATCGTGTTTCATTTCATTACAAAATGGTTACATAATCGTGTGCAATCTTGGTACAAAAATTTAGAACTTGGGATGCTAGAGTAAGGAGCTGTATAATTATTATAGCAACCTAAAAATCTCAAAATACATATTATGTACGATTTTTAATATTTCAAGTTCAAATTTTAACAAAATTGAATATCTAAAAAAATAACGATTTTAGTAATTATTTATTAATTGGAGAGACTTGAAACAAACATTTTGCCATTACGCGTATTGTCACGACGATATGTTATTATTTATTATACACATAATGACATTTTTAAAATATTTAATTTAATTTTTACCTATTTAATTACCATAAACTGAGGAATCTATTCAAACATTTCAAACCGTTCTACCACATAATAGATAATAATATAATGATTCTACAGTACGTCGATATTATATAATATTATAATAATTATTAATACCTATGGTAATAGCCAATAAGTATATAAAATATGCGATTTGCGTTGGTAGGTGGCAACGGACAACGGACAACGGATTTAGGGTACCGCATTATAGTTTACTATAAATTAAATTACGTATAATATAATATTATGATTATTTTTATAATTTTTTTTAAATATTCAGATTAAAACTGAAAGAAAAAATACAGCTAAATTAGTTAGTATTAAAATAATATTAATAATAACAACTGATCTTAAAGTTCTGTTTTATGTTTTTTAAAGTATTTTTATAGCCTTTACTGACTTATTTTAAATGTTTTTTTGTATAATTTTTGAATGCATTTAAAACCATAATCTAGTAATTGTATTATTAAATTAAAATAATAACACTTTTATTGTGATAAACCATGAAATTGTTCTAACACATGATTTATAATAATAACACAAACATATCGTAAATTAACTGCGCGAAAGACCGTGATGTCGACATAAAGTCGACCGCGATGTATAATGGCTGCTACACGGGCAACGTACAGGTCGTGACGTATAGGTTACAATTTCTCATGTCAGCCTAGAATCTAAAGATACTCAACGTCAACCAGTATATTTCCAGAAATTTGCAGATGGTTAAATGTGTGTTATTTTAGATTTCGAGCGTAGCGATGAATTTATTGATTTTACGCAATAATGATGTGTTTTGTTTTTTCTTTGTGTATGTATAGCCGTATGGCGTATAGGCAAGATATAGGTACTTATATACTAAATATAGGTTCACTACAAGGAATCGAAATAACGCTATGGTTTTCAGTTTTAAGGATGGGTACTGATAGAAAATTGTACATGGTTGGTACTTTTGGGAGGTTTAAGAGACCTCACTACCACGTCTTTTTTTGTCAAATACCTACTACTGTTTCTAATTCCAACATGTACGAGGGAACGATCGAGCCACTTTTTTAATAGTTGTAATTAAAATTACAATAAATATTGTAAAAAATTCACAAACATTCAAAATGTCTAACTTAAATATTTAATTAACTAAATACAATTTTAAAAATGTGCCTCGGTGGATCCCTCGTACATGTTGTGGAAAAAAAGAATATTTTTTCAGAATGCAAATCGAGGTAATCGTTATGACACGGCGAACTGTTTTTACACAAGAAGCAAAAATTTTAGTCTACCCACCCAATATTTTATAGGACACATAAAAAAATTACGTTAAATTAAATTATGTTTATTATTTGCTTAACATTTATATATACAATTAAATTAAATAAATCTATTTATTACATAAAATATAAAAATTACATAATAAACAAAGAGATTTATCCACCTTCTATAAAAGCGGAGCTTGTGTTGAAGGTAGAGAGCAACAATTTACTTACAAATAATAAATTAAATAATATGAATATAAATAAAAACTAGAATAATACATAACTGAATACACAGTAACTAATTGTACTACGGAAACCATTTTCATGCCTAAAACGCGTAAAAGATTATCTATTATCCACTCAAACTGATGAAAAATTAAACAATTTAGCATTGTCCTCAATAGAGATGTTAAAAGAATTTAATTGTGAAAATTTAATCGACACATTTTGTACTACCAAATGACAAGATAATTTAACCTAACCTAACCGAACACTGATTACATCACTCAGTGGTTACAGCGTCCACCGCGATACCAGGGTTGGATGACGGATACTCGTGTTTGATGGATAAGTTACCGCATGCTGGTGTACCGGTAAAAAGTAAAAATACTCGTTGACAACTTAAAATTAATATTAAAGTTTTTCTGAGAATTTTCAATTATAATAATATTATTTAATAGCCAATATCATCACTGAAACAAAATATAATGTAATAATATTATAAAAAGTACAAAATAAAAATATTGAAGCATGTTGTACTATTAAAAAACTTGAAATGAGAAAAAAAAGGAATGCCAACGGCACGTAGTGTTCCCAAGCGGTCACCCATCCAAGTACTAACTACGCCCGACGTTGCTTAACTTCAGTGATCAGACGAGAACTGGTGTATTCAACGTGGTATGGTCGTTGGCGAAAGACGATAAATATCTAAACGTTTATAATATGCGATACTGATATATGTAGGTATATCATTATATTATTATATTTTAATTATGTTAAATTATAAAAACAATCGAATTTCGAGAGTCTAATGACTAATTAGATTATATTATTATAATGTATGCATAATGAATAAAGACCGTACGCTTGGTATATCCAACGTACATTATTTAGAACTGTGTTCTTATTTTATTAATGTTATTATTGCTATTATTAACGATTGAATATTGAAATAATTAATTACTAACAAGTAAGTATTACAAAAACATGTGTCGTAATGTATTTGTGTAGAAGTAGTCAGTAAGTAAGTACCTATGTATGGCTATTAGTATTCAAATACTTTTTCAAGTACCTACTACATAGGATATAAATACTTAGTACTTACTATATTATATTGACTATTAAGAATTATTTGAGTTAATTTTAATTTTTAAATACTAGGTACTATATTGAACACTAGGGTATTGTATAGGTAATTCTTTTTTGACTTTCAATTTGAAATATTTGAAATTTATTATTTAGTAAAAATAAACGATCACCACCATAAATAATACAACTTTCTTCAATAAAATGTGTTCATCTTGAATCTTGACAATTATTATTTTAAATTATTTAAAAATTTATTGTTAGTTAATAAATATAGATATTGTTAGTATTATTCAATAATAAGGCCTAGGACTACAAACAAGTTATAATTACCTAGGTATATCATATTTTATAAACCTATAGGTATAGTAATGTACCTATTATACATTTTTCTTTTTTTATAATTAAACAAAGTCCGCGGCATAATATATATATACTAAAATTATTTTGAATTACAATATATTTGTAAATAACTTATAAATAACTTAAATTTATAAGTTAAGCTCTCGAACAAAACGTTTGTAATATTTAAAAATAGGAAATATATAATAGGCTGCATTACCACAATTAAGGAGTATAATATTTACTAATTGATACAAGAAAAATTATAAAAATAAAACTTATCTCAAATACTTCTAAAAAGGTATTTTAGTTTTTAATAATAAGTACCTACTTAAATATTATGTAATTTTTAAAAGTATATTTTACAATACTGAAAATAACTCACAGTAACAGGATAATGACAAAAAAAATGTGTGAGGGCGTCTTCACTCTTTTCTACATATCTTTTCTACGTTGTAAGCGTTTGGCGTAATGATAAAACGGTGTGTGGAACTGTGGAAGGTGTAACAATAACATTTTATTATTAAGAGGATGTCAGCGCAGTATTTATTTTCTCTCTCAGACCCACGCACTACATAATATTACCTAATATAATGCGCTTACATGTAAAATAATTTTTATGATTTTTGAGCAATCTTAAAGTGAATTTAACTATATTACAAAAATTATAGAGGATAATATTTTTAAGGGTTTGACATATTATCGGTATTGTATTTTATTATTATTTGGCTTTATATTCTACTTTAAGTTTAAAAAATAAATTTGAATGGATATTAAATTGTCTTGAGACAATATTTAGATAAATCGATATGTCATACCTATCAAAAATATTGTTTTGCCTATATTATTTTTGAAATATACAAAACCATGAAAAATTACATTAATATAATATACATGTATAGTTAATGGTGATTCTTAAGGAGCAGTATATGTAGGTATATTTATACTTTAAATTATTATTATTATTATTTATTTGTTTATATTTGTGTATGTATTGAGAAAACTAAAAGATAATATAGTGTGCAAGCTACGATTTAAATTAACAATCTAGTAGTTATACTAAATTAACAATTTAGATAATAAAATTTTCTCCCTTGAATTGTCTGGTAATTTATCAGTTATGACTATAATATATACTATTGTACCATAATGCATTACTTTAGATATATACCTAGTTTTTTAATGTATATACTCCATTCCTATACTACATTCAATTTATTATATTTATTTGTAATTTGTAATTATTATTATGTATTGTAAATTCTAATAATTTTGTATAAGTACCTACTATAAATAATGCTTGTATTAATTATTTTTTTTTCATTTAATGCAATAAACAAAAGATTTTTCATTAAGAGGACGATAAACATGCGTTGTCTTCGTCTTACAAATGTATAACATAACAAAATCTGTTTTGCGCGAGATAGAACCACTTACTCGGTATTTATAGTAGAATTACCAAAATTCCAGAACGCATAGGTAACAACTTTATCTGTGTCGTAGCGTTTTTATTATTTGGATAACATAAATAAAATTAAAGTTATCAATTTGAGAACATTAGGATTTTTTTTTCATTTAATTATTAAAAATTATTGGTGAATGCTATCAAAAAAATAAAAACCTTACGACACAGATTAAGTTGTTCCCTATGCGTTATAGAATTTCGGTAATTATACTATAAATACCGAGAGAATGGTTTTATCCCGCGCAAAACAGTTTTTTGCTATGTTGTACATTTGTAAGACGGATACAAAGCATGCGGGTATATAGCGCCCTCTTAACAGTTATTGTTTTATTTAATGTTTTATACCTAATGGTATAAGTTTTTATTTTATGGCAAGCATGGGGTGTCACTTGTGATAACTGATAATGTATTCTTGAGTACCAACAATTCAGTACAGTAGAATCCGCCTATTACGATCTTCAATAGACCTAGAGAATCAGATCTTTATATCCGGATGTCAAAAACATACTGTGCATACGTGAGATATAAAACTAACCAAGTACAGGTACATGACTGGGAATCGTTGTATCTGGAATAATATAAATATCGTAATAAGCTGATTATACTGTATTACAAAAGTATTTAAAAAAATAAGGATATTAGTCATTAAGTAAGTATAAAGTCACGAAAAAATATAACTGAAACACATTATGTATTATTATTATTTAAAACTATTATTTGATAGTACCTAGAAAGTTGAAACGTCCCAGGAATAGTTTTTAATAAAATATTACTGTAGTGTTTCCATAGGCGCAAATATGGGGGGCTTTAGGGACTAAGCCCCCCAAACATTTCCTAAATTTTGTATTAAACTTATCCAATATTATCAAAGTAAGGCTTTAGCCCCCCCCCCCAATTCCAAACGCTATTTGTGCCTATGAGTGTTTCAAAAACACTATTCAGGTAGTATAAATCTGTTACATAATGTTTTATACATTGTTATAAACAACAAATCAGAAAGGGTTTCTTTGATGTTTTTGAAACTAGTAGCCGTTCTAAGTAAGATCCATAGGAATTTTTCAATGTTTTTTGGGAATGTTCTTTTTAAATAACTGGAACAATATTTTGGACAGTGTGTTACTTTATGGTGTGGTAATGTGGTACAATGACGGATCCAAGAGGGGGACTAGGCCAAACCCTCCCACACATATTATTAATTCTTCAATTTTCAGAGGGAAATTTACATAAACATTGACCTAATAATTGACCGTTTTGGAAAAAGCGACAATATGAAAATATGTTTGGATTTTGTTATTTAATATAATTTATTATAATCATTAATCGATTTATTTCGTTAAGATTATATAATACTAATAATGGGAAAAAAATTTAAATTTAGAATAAAGAATATCTTGTAACTTGTAATTGTATTTGTGTTGTGAAAAAAAATGTTGCCCCCTCCCAGATCTTTGCTCTGGATCCGTGCTTGATGTGGTATCATAAAACATAATATTTATAAAATGTATCATTATCATTACAATTTATTATTTTGTTATAATAATACATAATAGGACTTGATGCCAAATGCCCTAGCAGTTTATTACCTACTGATAAGGTGATAAATGGAAAAACATAAGTTTATATTTATGTTACCATATATAAAATGTAAGCTAAAAAAAATTAAAAAAAAACATATTATATATTATCATTGTAAAATCAATAGATTTATCGCTTCACTCAGAATCTAAAAAATGTCAAAGGGGGAGATATATCTCCCTAATTTCCCCCCGTAAATATACCACTGCAATAAAATATCGAAAATCGATTGAGGAAAAATAGTTTATTTACAGGAAGGTATACTCAATTTTGAAAACATATATATATATATAGATATAAAACAAAATACTTTTCCAAATAAATTATTTGGATTTTTTTTAATTTGTACTCACTAAGTACCAAACTAGATCCAATTTATTATACCAATTTCAGAAATCACACTCAAAGTTAAAAATTGAAATATTGTAGGTTAAAACAAAAATTAAAAACACATCATTATGTGAAACTAATACATTCTTTGCTCCGCTTAAAATCTAAAACCGCTATGATATGTTCAAAGTATAAAACGATAAAATAATTAATAATTTTATAATAACTATAGTTATATGGTATTATAGTACCTATCTATATATTATATAAATATTGTGAATTTATGCATGTGGATTTACGAGCTTATGCACAACTGTATAAGATCTAAGGAGTATCAAAACAGATTAAGTGAACTAGCTAAAATATATTATATTGGAAGAAAATAATTCTCTTCCTATATAAAAATTATTATAATTGATAATCATTATCCTATGAGATATTATCGATATTCAATATTGATATTTTATCAACATTTGCACCTAAATATTGAATATATTATATTTATTTTAATGTCCACATTTAATTTTTAATTTTAATTTTTAATGACGAGAGAACGGAGCTCTCACCCCATGGTTTATTTTGAACTTTAATTTTCTAGGACTCCATAGTCCCTATATAGGTTGTAACTATTAAATTCTAGTAACGCCCATGGGCGACATATTACTCGCACGGTACTTCGTTCTCTCGGGTGGGCTACATTTTATATATTATATGCGTACAACAATTTTGTATTGTCGGCGTTTTTTGCCTCTAAACCCCAACGCAAAGGGTATAGGGCATAATATTATAGGTTATATATCTGTCGGCATAAATAATTATACGAACGGGCTGACTGCCGCGGTCGTGTCCAGAATTCACGATCGTTTTACTCAGCAGATCATCGTCGAGCCTCGTCATTCCGTCCGTGTACATGTACAATAATATAATATAATAGGTAGGTTATATACATAATGTACAATATCATATATATTATATACATTATTGAGCGTTCTGCGTGTGAGACATCACACCATAATAATATAGCTGACAAACCTCTCGGTGTGACGTCCTCTTAAGCGGTGAGAATCGATCGTCTGCGTTGGAGTATACAATATAATAATCGCCTGCATATTATAAAAACGACCCGACAGTCGCATCGAACATATATGTATATATATTCCCATTATGTATATACGGCGAGTGTATATATATATATATATATAGTGTCTGCAATGCATCGGGTGTATATAATATTATATACGTACATGCAGGAATACACGCGCTCAGCGTTCATTGTCGAAACCCGCAGGTATCGGACGACATATTATTATTGTATAATGTATATTAGAAACGGGATCAAAGCAAACACCATTAGCCTGCACCTCCCGCGGACAACCCCGAAACGCGTCTGAAAGGACCGAACACAATATTGTTTACGGAGTAATTTTTCTTCCTCGTTCTGATGTTGATGCAATAATAATATCATTATATTACGCCATTATATATTATAGAATGCCGATCCACTGCGATTATATTTTCATATTGTTATATTGGTTTAGAATTACAATCGTGAAATCACAGTCAGAACAACGGCGACGGGGAACAAAAAAATCACCCCGCGCGGTAAAAAAATAAACACTATCGTGTGTGTCCAGTGTCCATAACAATTTATTATCTACATCATTAGGCGAGGAAGTTAACGGGGACATAATAATATATTTACCATTTTTAGTATTATATTATCGTTATTTTTTTTCCCCTATGTATAGTACAATACAAATAACTGGAGAAAAGGAATTATCTTTTAAACGTTATAGGATATCCGCCCGACTGATTTTTTTTCCTTACAAAGCGCCTATAATAATTCACCCAATGACAACTTAATCCATCATGATATATTTGCTATTTATTTGCACGACATGAAATCGGACAAAAACCTTTACTACCTACGTCGGATCTATGGGATATACCTACACGCGTAATATACTTTGTTATTATTGCGTACGTCAAACGATTATCCAATTGATCAAATTTTGGGTAAAATAAATAATAAATCATTATAATAGAGCTCTGAGAGTAGGTGACAAAATGATTAATGCTATATAGGCCACGCTGATTTGTCTCGTATTCGGCAAACGTTTTCCCATCGGTACTTTTTTCTATTAATTATTATCGAGATGACATTTTGACCGGACGAATGCGTATTCCTGCCTTGCTGTAAAACCGATTTCACACGTATTCTGCAAACGTCTTCCTGTGTGGCTTTTCTTCTTCTTTTTCTTTTTACCTCTGTAATATTTACGGAACAGACAGAATATTTTCTGTCGTTTTTGTAATTGTTAAGAGGATGTCAGTGCACTGTTTATTTTCTCTCTCTGGCCCATGCGCAGCATAGATACAAGGCATTCACGCAAAATAATATATTATGTTTTGCAGTTATATCTTAAAGTAAAATCACTTACCCATAGCAAAAGTTATAGAGAATATAATAACAGTTTGTCTAAAATATTGTCTCAAAACAATTTAATATCCGTTTAAATTTACAACATTAAAATAATAGTACAATTTAAAATCGATATATGCGTCAAACCCGTATTTCCTCTATAATTGACAATTGTGCTCTAAGATGACTCATAAATCTTAAAAAACAAAAATCATAAACACATGAATAATGTTATTGATCTATGTTGCACGTGGTTACGTGGGTCTGAGAGAGAAAACAAATATTGCGGTAACATCCTTAAAGACTTAAGTTTTAACTGGACAATCTATTCTAGTGCTCTGATGTATGTCTCGACTACTTTCGCGTTTTATTTGTAAATCGTACTATAACAATTAACAGTATATTATTATAGTTAGTATATAGAGAGCCAATTTCGATTAGAAAACAATGGGCACTGAAACTTCTCGTTTGTGCAGTTAATTAATTATTATTATTTGTACATTGTATATCTACATATTATTTATTAATATTTAATAATATATTAATATAAAAATATAAGAACTAATTGGTTAATGGATGGCATAAATTATGAGCGTGATAGATTAAAGTCTGAAAATGCTAAGCGCATCTAAGCCCCAGCTCCTCCCCAAATGGCTTCTTATATACGAGCGTGATGGTAGAATTAATAAAAAAATATATTGTGTAATAATATTACCTACCAGTTAGTGAAAACAAAATTACGTTATCGTCTTGTTATAATGTATTTAAGTATTTATATTATTATTATGCACTCACATCATAATGTAAAGCATAAACGTTGTTTCATTTTCAAGTTTATATTATGGTTTATTACTTGATTATAGATCCATTTTTATAACCTATAGTTATAAGGTATAACCTATGAATTCATATTATTTTGTATAGGTATAGGTACATTTTTACGAATGAAATATCAAAAGTTTTTAGTGCAAATTTGGTTTAATACTAATATACTTATTCTTATACAATGATTCGAGATTTCAATCTTGTGGCTGCGGTGTCATGAATATTTATAACCAGTATTATTTCATATACTTCAGAGCACGTAGTATAGTCTTATAATTCGAATACATATTATTATCTATTGTAAATTCATTGTAAATATGAAAAGTAAAAGATAATATTAACATATTTTATAAATTTAATTAAATTATAAAAATGATGTCAAAACACACAAATCCGAGAAACTAAAGATGAATGTTCATATATGTTTGCTTTTTTAAGCACATCACGAATGCATGTACATATATATTTAGTACCTACGCATTTTCAGAGAATTGTCGGTGTTCACGAGCCGTACCTACTCGCCGTGGTATACCTAAACCAAAAAAAAAATAAATAAATACCACGAGTTATTATGGGTCGAATACAGGTCGTCGTGACTCGTGGCTCTCCACCGCGGTATACCTATACCTGTAATGGTTATAGAAAATCGTACTTATCGAAAATATTAATCAGAAAAATGTTGTTGGCGTGGACCAACTCGGTGAATGATGGTGAAATAGACACCCTGTACACTGTTCGGCGTCGGATCTGGTCTCGAGGCGGTACGCCTCCGACGTGATAATATATAATATACTGTATATACACGCGTATATATTATGATGAATACAACCAGGCACGACAAGACGTATAATATATGATGTATCTCGCGAGAGACTATACGTATATAGTCGTACGACACCCATGCGTACATATATTATTTTGTATTATTATTGTTTTGTTTTTTAGATTTTAGTTTTTAACAATATTCGCCAATACATAGGTATATATATAATATATATATAGCCGACGGAGACTCCCACGCGTGAGTTCCTATTATAATACAGGGTGATTCACACCGAGCACGTCATGGTATGTTCACAGTGACCATTTTTTTCTTTATAATAATAAGAATTTATTCAAATTCTGATTTCTGAAATTTATAAGTATACTAAACTTACTTAAGGACCGTACTTCCAACTATTTAAATGTTCATACCATTCAAGAAGCATATTATAGCGATAAAAATTAATAACTTCTTTTTTTTTCAAACAAGAACCAACATTTTTTAATTTAAATTATTAAACAGGTAATTTTGTTGAAAATGTTGATGTATCTAAACCAAAGTTTGAACGAGTAGATAGTTTCTGAATTATTAATATACATATTAATGGCTATGCATAGTTAAATTTAAAATGTATGTAATATTGGATTTAGAATTTACCATATCGGAACTCGGCCTTTTTTACAAATTACAAAATGTTAATGAATTAATTAGGTATTAAAGTTTTCAAATCTTCGCAGTCACCATATCTTCCAATCCCATTGATACTTATAATAAGTCGCAGACTTACTATTCTTAGTACGAGTAGGTATACAAAGTCAAATAATCTCAAAAACTCATCGTTTGAAT
This sequence comes from Sitobion miscanthi, assembly GCA_008086715.1. NCBI lineage: Eukaryota > Metazoa > Arthropoda > Insecta > Hemiptera > Aphididae > Sitobion > Sitobion miscanthi. The sequence goes on from CM017804.1 coordinate 8,698,716, forward strand.
TTCGATTTAGTTACATCGACGCCTACAAAAAAATTATCCGGTTATGAATTCCCGGGAAAGGGGGGGGGGGGTTCTTGTTTTTATAAAAAAAAAAGAATTCTGCATCGCCAAATGACACTCCCTAAACGGTATAAAAAAACACGATTATGTGAAAATATATGGCCTCTTATAAACTAACTCTTTATACAGGCATTCCAAAAATCATAATTTGAATGAATTCGCTGTCGGAGGAGTGAGGTGCGTGAATCACCCTGTATAATACTATGGGTGGTGTATACTGTATAGTAATATAATTATGTATACCGAAACGCGAGGCCAGAATTTTGTACGACGACGTCGTTAATTTGTTATAACAGTCGGTCGTCCGCCCGAAACCCCGCGAAAGAGTGCGGCGGGAAACTTGCGTGCGTGCGAGCACGAAACGCGTACCTATACCTACGCCCGTCGCGAAACGATTAGCTGATAGATAGGCGCCCCCCACCCACCCCACTGCACCCCATGTGGACCACGTCGACGGATTCCGTCAGACCCGTCCGGGTCGTTTATTATAATATATTATCAAGTCGTTTATTTAATAACGTTTTCTCGACGAGCGATTGTTATTATATCATCATCATCATTATAATAATAAAATATAATATATTATATTATACGCACTACATACATAATATTATACATATTTTATACACGCGATATCGCCATCGTTTGTAATTATTATCAATAATGTTTAATAATATTACACATTTTATTAATTATTATTTATTATAATATTGTGGTGGAAACATGAAGATACGGGTACCTGTAAACCTATATAATATGCAGGCAATAACCTATGTAATGCTATTGGTGGTATACCACGTCCGAATAATATTAATAACCTATGTTATTTAGAACATAATTTATTTAAGAGTAGGTATATTTATTTAGAAAACTTATGGGTACATATTATTATATACCTATGTATAATAATATGTTACGGTTGTATATAGGCAATACACGTTTAGTTCCTTATTTTATTTGAAATATTGCCTCTAATATCACCACAACTATATGATTTCTCTTTCAGATACAAAATATATGGTAGTATTATGAACACACTACACATATGGTAAAATAATCATTACCTACTGCCTGTTGGTATATTGAACACCAATAGAGCTAATTAAAAATAGTAATAATATATTAAAAGAAAAACAAATTTAATATTTTTAAAAATGTACTCACATATTTGTACTATATAAAATAATAATGTTTATACTTATACATAGCCACATACCTAAGTACCTAATATGTACACCCACCCTTGCGTCAATCTGAATTTTTAAGCATATAATATTAATAATAATATTTTTATAATTTACACCATAATATTATGACACTAATTATACATGTATATTTATCACAAAATTATTTTTCTGCATTAGCTTAAAATATTATGTAGATGTAACTTGGATGTATGAAATAAAATATAGGGCTCCAATTTTTCCCGAATACCTTCTCATTGGTCTACTCTTATACGGTATTATATCATTATTATTGTTTAAATAATAAAACGTTGATGAGGTGTCAGTAAAGAATTTTATGAATAACAAAAACAAATTTAAAAACGCTATTATTATTGTAGTAACTATACATTTGCAATATATAAAATTATATGATGTGTAGAAAAAAAATTATACGCATATATGTTATAATATTGGTATTTGGTACGCGATGAAGATAGAGCGACTTTGAGGTATAAGTATATAGTCGTAGTCTCGTAGATATATATATATACTTAAATACCTATAAGGTAAATCTTTCACTTGTGCACAAAACGCTATAGGTATAGTTATAGAACAGAAAGAATTTAACCGACCTACATAATGCTGCAAAATTACATACCTACTATTCTAACCGTATGGGTTTTTTATACAGCGTGTATAATATATTATACATTGTAATACAATATTATAATAATTATCTCCGTGTCATTTTTTTCTTCTACTACGCATATTTATGCTTGGTGGGCAACGCAATTTAATGAAGACTGCGGCGTATATTATAGCGAATGGAGATTAAAACATTATTTAAACGAACGAATCTGTAAATCCTCATTATTATTACCATGTATTATTTTAATTGTACTTTTACAATCGAAACGCGATACCCCCTCGGCCCCTTCGTTTATGATATCATTCAAACACATTACACGTTCGTTAGATAATATTATTATTTATATTTATATTCTGCAACCATGACAAAAATTAAATGATTTGAATTTCTTTGTTATTTTATTTCGCTTGTTTCATCTCTCACGTAATGAGTACGACAAAGATAATAAGCCATAAAAGTGAACAACTATATTATTATTATATTATTATACCACTCCGTGTAGAATCGTCTTGCTCGTTCAATAAATAATTTGTTTATATTTAAAGACAATTAGGTATCATTGTATCTAAGTATATTATATTGATCAAGAAAAAATTATACCATATCATTTTTATGGACCTATCAATTTAATATTGTAAAATGTATTTATTTTATTTCATAATATTTAATTGCAGCTGTTTTGTTGTGCTGCATTATCTTTATTTTATTACTCAAACTGTAATTAAAGCGCCCGGTGCCGATGCCATTTTGTCCTCAAAAATATACTTTGCGGGAATAACGATACCGCCTTGTAGAATCAACCAAATATGATAATTTTTTTTCTAATTTCTAGACGGAAATATTCTACAGCCCTGTCGATCTCTGTTTTTCAATATTTTATTCTCAAACTTTATAATATGTCTAAGAAAATACAAGATAAAAAGCATTTTTTACAAATTTTTCAATACAATTATTTGAAATAAAATACAAAATCAGAGATCGATGCGGGCTGTAGGAAGTCTTCTTCTTTCAGATAAAAAAAATACTCATCAAATCTTACAGTTCTACAAAGCTTGAAAGTTATTCCCGTAAAGTCATTTGTTCGATATAATACACCCTATCAACCCCCCCCCCCCCCGCCTAAATAGATATCGGGTAGTAGATTAGTGGAACAGCCTTATAATTGAGGTGGCAACTACAATATAAAATTTAATTTTCAAATTTTATAGAATTTTTGACAATTTGAAAAACTGACACCGGGACCCTTAACAAATTAACTTTAGGCATAAGGTGTAATTTATTACTGTCGTACAATAATTACTGTGTATAATCCATATACGAATAATGTGATAAAATTAAATTTATATTTAATTATTATAATATGATAATTATTTTAATTTAATGCTGTATGTATTATTTTGCTTTGTAGAACGCATTAACGCGCGGAACCAGTGTGAACTAAATACTTACTGCAGTTATTCTAATGCAGTCCGTTATTATGTTAATTATTGCAATGAAGAAAAAAATTGTAATTAACAATTTATATGAAATATGATTTTTATATTTGAATATTTAAAATTTTTATTTATAAACTTTATATGCGTTTATATTATAATAATAGTAATATAATCATTAAGTACTAATGTCTATAAAATATACAAAAATAAGTTAAATATAATTTCAGAGGTACTTAGAATGGGGTCGTCTTGAATTAAATTTGTATCCAACGAAATGATAAATTCAAAATGAAATTCAACAATGAACTGCAAAATCATTGAATTCATAATGATTATTCTAAGCTCATACTGATTGTGTCTCTGTGTTCAATGACGTAATACATACAGTTGAATATATGCTGTTAATATTATGTATGTAACAACACAAAATGTGTTTTATAAAGTAATTTGATTTACCTACCAACAATAAACTATAATATATATAATATAGGTATATGGTTAGCGTTTGTGTGATGTTTATAAATTATAATAATATATCAAATGCGTGAACAGCACTAATCGTACAACACCATTCCAGCTATATGTATATCCCCATATGACGAGGCCTCAAAAAATGTCGGTGTGAAATGTCATTGCGTATATACATATTATATTATTATTATATAGTTGCTAAACAATGGCTCGGGTACATATTATTATAGTATTTTAGACGCGTATAATATTATGGCGGACGATTTTAATTTTTATTAGTTCTGCCGGTAGAAAATATATATGACACCAAAAGCCGCGTCCAGAGTTGTAATAAATTTAAATGTCGCCGACGTTGTCTCTCTCTCTATATATATATATATATACATACATACCTACAAACGCGTATTTGTATTATTCTTTGATCGTTATACCGCCTACGGGGCAAGAACTGATTATCGTCGGAAACACGCGCGTCGGGCATTATAATAAATTACGGTGACAAAATGATTTCTTTCGGCCCGGAATCCGGATATTATGTTAGCACTATTTTAATGATATGATGATGATATTGTGTATTTATGTTTATACGTTTTATATTTATATGTTTTGATCGATATCCGTATAATATATTTATAATTTATATACTTATGCAGCTGGCGCCCAATGCGAGTGTTAAAGTATTATGTTATTTAATGTTGGTATAATTAAATAGGTACTATATTAGTATTATGTAGAAGAACCTTTATTTAAATAATTTTACTTCTCGAGTTTTCGATTAAGTTGAATGTAATGACTTATTTATATTTCTGCATAATATGCCGTGATGGCTTAATCCTAATCTTAGTATAGTATAATGTTTTATTAGTAATAATTGGAAGGAATAATTATAAACAATTAGTTTTGATTGATTTAAATTATTGTATAACGAGAATAACTTTTCAAACTAATACAATAATGAAAGCCAAATAGTGTGAATAATATTTTCAGATTAATAAAGTAGGAACAAGCCTACGGTCGTCGTTTCGGATGATATAATAATAATCGTTATGCAGCAGTTATATGCTTTACATATAAATTTAATATTATAATATGTAATAAAAATTGGCTTATGTGTAATAACTAATGACTATATATATTAATATATTATAATAACAGCGGTCTTCAGATAACAATGAATATGGGTATATATAATTGTCATCGACCAAGTAATTAAGGAATTAAAATAATAAATTGTTGCCGTTTATTACTATCGCCTTTATAAAATATGCATGTAATAGTACACATTCGACTGTTGCCTAATTATAATTGTTTTTCTTCCTTGCATTGAAAACATTATGTTTCTATATGTCTATTATATTGGCCTCCCGGGAGTAAATTAAAACGTCTAATCTCGCCTGCATTATATATACACATATAACTAATATACGCGCCATTATTATTGTATATTATAATGGTAATAATAGTATAATACATACCGCCATACCGGAGTCAATATATTTAGTATTTTAGTGTAATCTATTACAATAGGTCTTACCTATTTATATCAGCTAGTTTCTCGCTATCTATCGGCGACTCAATAAATTGTGTTCAGTTTTAACTTAAATTAATAAAAATGTATTAGTATGACTAGTGTAAGGGTCAAAAGCTGTAGTATGCAATGTGCATATATTTTTCCAAACCAAATTACATAATATATTATAATCTATACACATAATAGTAATTTAATAATTCGATGTTATAGAGTTAGGTATTACAGATTAATAAACACATATTATTATGCATTTGATAATTTCTGTAATGATCTCGGCATCTCGCTATTTATATATATATCCACTACATATGTATCCTACGCAGGCTAGAGTTCAAATAGGTACTCCAAGTTCTCCATATAATAGGCTTCTTTGAGAGGGTGGTGGGGTGATCAACCACCAACCCTTTTTCATGGAATAAATTTTGTTTTGTGCATTAATCCTGCAGCTTAAAATAATTATAAATGTGACAGGTATAGAGTTGAGTATTAAAACTTGAATAACGTTTTGTATTATAATATACATATATTGTGATATATTGTGTTGTGATTGAACTCCTCCTAAACGGTTGGACCGATTTGAATGAATTTGTTTGTATAAGTTTGGGTGACGCCCCGGATTGTTTAGATTCACAAATCATCCCCCTAGGTCCAATCAGGGGATGTGCTCAAATAGGGATTTAGAGATTTAATGTGGAAATTTTTGTTCATAAATGGTTGCCAATTTCCATCGGTTTTAAAACTATTATAATAATAATTATTGGTTTCCGTGAAATCAGTGTATTTATTCAATGCATTTAATTTTTTTTGTACGCTGTGTTTTTACATTATATGTATCGCAATTACATAAATATTGAGCGTATTATACTCACATATAAGTTACGTACATAAGACAATGCCACGTCTTCGTGGACGAGGAGTAAATATTGGTCGACAGACTCGGCATTCACAATTAGTCCAGCCATTTAGGAGGAGTTCAGTGATATACTTAGTATAACTTTGATACTTTGATAGAGTTAAATTATAAAGTTACGTACAAACAGCACGTGGTCCGCAATCTACCGCAGGTAGATTGCCTACCTGATAATATACTGCTACGAATCAGAATTTTTTTTCCAGGCAACAAAAAAGTTAAGATAAATCTTGAACCCCATACACCGAATATTAAATAACGAATTGAACAAAGTTTGAGTCATATATAGAGTTTGTACATTTAACGGGAAACGAAGTGCACGGGATCAGTCAGATATATTGCTATCTGGCTATAACGAATAGTAATAAAAATGATATTACATACAATTAATGTATTATAATTTATAATATAGTTTATAATCATAAGTCTTAACACGATATAATACTTGTACGGCTGTACCTATAGAAACGAAATATTTTTAGATCTCTAAAAATTATCCATAATAAATAATAATTAAAAACAGTATTCCCGGATAAATAAAATGTTTCTAAGGATTTCAGATGTGTTAACTATCACAAATTGTGATTCGCATTTCACAATAACAGTAAAGTGCTAGCGCGAAAAACAATACGCATATTATATAACGATAAATTTGGATAATTTGTTGGCAAAACGATGCGATGGTTGGAATAGAAACGCTGGTATATAGTATAAGTTATAGGTAGTTATAATTATTAGCAAACCGTTTTGTATTGAAATAAATATTTATATGTAGTTTGAATATCGATAACTTGACCTAAGTTAAGTATACGTAATTATATTAGAATAATGCGTTATACGTAGTAGGTACCTATACAAAGTTTTGAATAAATTGATACTGATCAGCTTATTTGAAATATTTTACGATTTTCTACATATTATTATAATTTATATAATGTACTATTTTATTAATCAAAGATTGGTTTTCATGGTAACAAACATTATTTATTCCAAATGTTAAATAAAATTTTAAAAATAAAGTAATTTGACAGTTACCAAACCTAACACACCACGATTTACCTAATCTTTTAAATGTTTAGTTGGATGGTGTCCACATTCAATATTAACGTTGTTTCTATTTCTTTTCTACATGATAATGGAAATAACAATAAAAATACTAATGTGGTTTAAAACACTTTTTTTAGTAAAATTAGTAGCTAATAGAAACCTAACCTAGTAAAACTTGTATTTAAAATTATATATTTAAATTAAAAAAGTTATTAATGTTAGATATTTCTTCTAATGTATCTATTATACTAAAAATATGATATTTTTTTAATTAAATATTTTTCAATTTTAAACAAGTAATGTATACAAAGTTATGAATAAATATAATATACCTATATATTTTAAAAATAAATTAAAATCCGTTCCCTGTTAATTATTATTTATCATTATCGCTATACAAAACTGAAACCGAAATAGCGATGGCCGGATGTCGCAAAATCGAACTACAGCTTACATTATGTATTTAATATTATGTAAAATATATTAATATATACGTTATAAAATTAGTAATTAAATACATACAGGCCTTAATGCCTTATGAATTATGATGAGGGGCAGTATAGAATACTAGAATATAAATATTGGACTGCAGTACGTGAATATTAAAAAAAAACCGTTGACTTATCGAATCTGATCATTATAATATAGGAATAAAATATATTCATAATATTTTTTCGATTTATATTCCGCCACACCGCCAAAAGAAAGTCTTTCACTATTCTTTAAATAATAATCAGTATGAGGCGATTACAACCGAGCGAAATTCTAAAACATGGTTAGGTGCACACTGCAGTTTAGCAGCTGTCCAGACGCATTAAACGAAAAAGTTTTTTGTTTGTTGGACGATGTAATAATAATAAGATCGGCGGTGGTGTAAAAAAATAAATATATATCGCCGGCGTACTGTTGCAGGAATACAGAAATTAATACCATACGAAATCAGCTCGGGGCATATAAAGCCATGGCTTAAATGCATTTACCAATTTTTCAAAAAAAAACCATCGAGTGTGCTAATGTAATAAGTAATAACAATAATAAGACCCAAAGGCTAAATAACGAAGTAGGTACGGATGGGAACAGTTGTCGGACAATCGTATATTACAGTACTGTAAAATATTATACTAAAATTATTGTTATTGACGTTTATGGTTTTCTTCTTATTTTTAGCTATAGATGCTAGTTTTAATAGTATATTATATTATAATATTTCGTGGTAAAATGCTGAATTCACCGATTTTACTTGAATTCCATACGAACATCTTCGTGTGGGTCTTCTTTTTTGATAAATGGGTTTTAATGGTGACATTTTGGTTCAATGGTTCCTGCAGCGATTTTTGACATTATATAATTCGATTGATGATGCATTGAAATCTCCTTACTTCTGCGAATTCGGCGTCTTATTTTACATTTCGTATAATATTAAAAATATTACGAGAAGTAATACAACGCATATTATTATAACCAAAAATATTTATATTATCGGATTATAGGTATAGTACTTATTTTATTAATTTATAATACAACATAGGTATGGACTATAATAATACTCTTTATAATATAAAGGTATAATTAATGTATTATGCATCATACATGATTGTAGACTGCATGTAATATAGGTATAGAAAGTCTTCGGTCGCCAAAGACGTTTGGAAATGTAACTACATTTAAAATATGTTATTTCTATAATTGTATAGTTTTAAATTTAAATGTTAGAATATTTGACTGGAAAAAAAAGAAAATATTATATTCTTATTTTTGTCAAATAATTATTGCATTATACGTGCATATTATTTGGTACTGTAGTAAACCCAAAGTACAGTTATTACTTATTAGATTATTTCAATATCATTATAATTACTAGTAATTAGTATATTATGGTGTACGAGCAAACTAGATATTTTATTAAAATATTAAGAAATATCTAAGGTTAAACATAGTTTTTCCGCCGATGAGTGTGTAATATTATTATCGACAAGCCTAAATGTATTTAATATTAGAAAATAGTAGGCCATAGGTATTATTACTTGCATCACGCCACCATACGTCACTGCTAGGACTCGTAAAAATACGAGTGGAGCACTAGAGCCCCTATAGTATATTCAAGGTGGATTTATAAATTTATAAATTTATAAATCCATCTTGAGTATACTCAAAAGATAGCCACAGATCTAGACTGACAGCTATTATCCCAATGTAAGACCAATGCTCGTCACGGGCTTGGTTACATCACTCATCAGCCACATCGCCACGAGAAATTAGTCATTCCTAGCTCTATAGGAATTATTATAGACGTAGCGGTAGCATGTAGCTATTTTGAATTTAATAAAGTAATTTAATTATATAAAGTGACCGGTGTTGTGTTCATTATAAATTACCTATCTTTCTCACAATTATCTAAAGTCGTAACGAACGTGTTACGTCGTTTAAATAATTATATATGTGTGGACGGGCGCTGTGTCCTGCACAGCGATAACTACAGTACGCTTTCGGAGGACATAAAGTTATTGGTTAATAAAGTTCGAGCCCTGCAGAGCCCTAACTGTATAGTTACAACAGCGGCGATAATTACTACAATAACAGCCGATAATGCAAACAATTTACTTGAATTAAAAATCAAATATCGCTATGACATTAAACGTATAAGAACATGTATAACGAACAATTCTAATTTTTGCTCGTATAATAGTCGCATTTAATCGCATAATTAATAACGTTCAAATAGGTATTTAATATGTACGTCCCGAAAGGGAGATATCAATGAAGTTCGAGCCCTAACAATGATGACGACACGACAGCGACAACAACAATAGTCAGTATAATAAGTATAATATAATGTCAACAATATGACACCTGCGACGGCTGCGTGTGACAACGATGACAACGATCTCGTATAATAATATATTATAATATAATAATACGTATAATGTAATCGCATATTATTATTATTATTATTAATATTATTCTACAATATACGAACGGCCTATTAAAATAATATATATATATATAATATAATATTATGCGCGCTTAGTGGTAATAATGCGGACAATATTATAGTACAGGTATGTATATTAGTATTATGTGTATATCGGGGCCGCCGTGTACAATAATAATATTATAATATAAAATATCGGTATCACACGCGGCGTACACGCGCGCGCGCGTGCGCCGGAGCGTCGGCGCGTCGGCGGCGGCGGCGGCGGCGTACAGGATCATGATCTGAGGTTGGCACGTATATATGTAGACAAAGTGGTTTCAAAACGACCTCCACCCGTACCAATTGTGTGCGGGTCGGTGTGTGTGTGTGTGTGTGTGTGTACTTGCTCGGCCGTCGAGAGGAAGAGAAGTGAAGGAGAAAAAAAAACGGAAAAAAAAAGAGCCATCCGAAAACCGGTATGTACCGCCGGACGCGCTTTACAAGTCGACCCGACGCGTATATAATATTATTATATTGTGTATTATAGAGGTACGCCGGTCGTACACAATAATGCGCGTGCGAGCGAGTGTATCCGCGAGCCGCGTGTCTGAGGTCCGCGTGTGCGCGCGTCCGTCCGTGCGTGCGCGCGTACGGGCCGTTGCCCGTGTGTGTATAATATCATACCTGTTGCACATATACATATACACATACACCTGTTGCACACACATATACATACACATACCCGTCGTATATCGTATATATATATGTATATGCACATACCTAGTTAAAACATTACAGTCATTAGATTCCATATATGCATATTATAATATATATATATATGTATATATCCCGCATGAGCGTGTGTGTGCGTGTGTGTGTGTTATTATAATACATATTATACGTGTACCCACGTTTCGTGATGATGAGTATAATATATAATGCTATAATAATATAATAGGCTTGTGTGTGTACGTGTGTGTGCCGGTGATTTTTCGTCGAAAAAAATCGACGTTATCGCCGTTTTACCCCCCGCCGCCGACGTGGGCATAATATAATATTATTAATAATAATAATAATATATAATATAAAAATTTTTTTTTCCAGGCGAGCATGGGCATACGTTGATTATTATTATTATTATTATTATTAAATTATTATAAACACCTCTGCGCATGTTATACACAACACACACACACATAAAACATTATATTATTACCATTATGAATATAATATACGCGCGATGTATTGTTTTTCCGCGGAAGAAAAAACGAAACCAGGTTCGTTGAACTAAAATATTAATATAATATTACATTATTTAGCTATACAATAATAATATTATAATATTATTTATTTTTTATGTCAAAATCGCATTTTAACAATATTTTAAATTTTTACACGATATTACATGTTATTATTAAATTATTATTACTATTATTATTATGCAATGTCGCGCAGAAAACGCATTGCACAGTACATTATATTCTTATTCTAACAACAATATCCTTGCCTATTATATTAGTGCGTCCCTATGGCTATACAACCATTATATAGGTAGATAAATTGTATATAATATAATATACTCAACAAAAACCAAATTGTATATATATAACTATTATTACATCGTTACTCGACACACTTAAATAAACCGCTCGCAGTACCTATGCCTACCGCCTACCTACATAATATTATACGTCCTCTACCTACCTATTTTGTTTTATCTCTATTGTTTCCAGTTGTTCGAACCGTGTGATAAAATTATTGTTTTACTTTTTCTTTTTTTTATTTGGAGTGTAGTTACACACACCTACCTAATTTGAATTTTTTTTTTGGATATTGAACCAACAACAACAACGATTATTGGCTTTTTAAATTTAAAGAGTATAATATATAGGTACACGGAAAAACTATATAATATTACATTTTACATTTAAAATTAAAATAATTTCCGCTCGACCGTATACGGTATACTATTATACTACAACTTACACTGGTATTATAGTAATAAACAAATATACAATATACATGGTAGGTGCGCGTTATACACTTGAACACTTAATCGAAAAACGTATATAATAGTTTATAATATTATAATATGTATTATCACATTAATACATTACATCTATAATACATACTAATACTCGAAAAAGAACATTTTAGATATATTACTCCTATATCCTAACAACCCGATGTTTTTCACAAGTAGGTTTAAATCAGAGCATGCATTAGAAAAAAAATTCCGTTTTATGTTATTTAGTTGTAAACAACAATTAAAACGTTACACAAGTTTTACGTTAATCGTTATTTAGAATTAAAACGTTATTCAAGTTTTGCATTTATCGTTATTCAGAATTAAAACGTATATACAAGTTTTGCGTTTATCGTTATTTAGAATAGTGTTAATACCTATTAAATTTATTAATAATAATTAATAACTAATGCGGACGGGCAATGGCCCGAATACGGAATACAATATAATCAATTCTAATGTGATATAATGAAATAAATATTTCACGAAACCAATATAACTTGTAAATAAATTAATTTTAAATTACTTCGTTATGCGTTATTTCTCGATCAATGAAATTCTATGAATTACGTTTTACGTTATGTTTTATATAATATATCATTTGTCACGTCTGCACCGAAAGTTTGGTTTTCGATATCGGTTGAAGCGTCCTTTTTCCGTCCATTGGGCGGTAAAGTGGAAATCCCCAAAAGTGCTGGGCGCGCATATCACGCATATCCCCTGCACAACCAGAAACTGAAATCTATACCACGGTCTTAACGAAACATAAATTGTTGGTTACATCTTATATTCATATAATAACCTCCGTTTATGACGCTTAAAATTAATGAAACCAAATCGTTTCTTTCATGAAATATGAAATCAGAATTATAATCTGGTTGCTGCATAGATGATAGTACAATATATTGTACTAAAAAAAAAAAAAGCGTGACAAAAAATAGTATGTATGGCTTGTGCAGGAAAGCAATTTCACCCTCAACTGCGGCTCGTGCCACACACGTCACCCGCGACTGAAATAATATAACACTTTTCCGCCCTTGCCACACAATATACTATTGTTAATCGTTATGATTTGTTTTGCGGTATTTACTTATTTTTGTTTATCGCTTTCCGTTACGATTACGTTTACAAATTTCAATCGATTTTTTGTCAAATAGAAATTTTGTTTATTATAACGTTTGCAAGCCCTGGTTTAAACTTATCAAATAAAGTACCAATTTAAATTAGTAACTATAAATCTTATATACAAATATAATATAAATATTTGATTAGTTTCTATAGCATATTGTAATGTGAACCTGATTAAACAATTATTAATAGTCTTATATCTATATAATATAATGTATTTTATTATTATATCCATCATATTTATTTTTCAAATTATTTTATTAAATCTCGGAATAACGCATATTATAGGTAGTAATAATATGTAAAAATAATAACTTAATTATTTTTAGTTCTCCAACTTCACTGATAGGAGGATATGATCCTTTTAACCTCAGTGGGGAGTTGGGCCAATATAATATTATATTCTATATTTGAAAGCTGAAGAGTTTATATATTTGAACTCGTAAACTGCTAGCCGCAGCGGCTATAACGTTGTTCCATAGCAGAACAGTCGTTGTGACTAGGAAACTGTACCTTTAGACGTTATTCAAACTGGATTTATTTCAATAAAAGTTTATCAATATTTGATAGACTTCTTGAGATTCGGAGGGTGTTTTTAGCCTATCTTTTCAACCCATATATACGATGTAGGTATTTGTTATAGTATGGCTCACACATAAATTTAATTTTGGTTCACGAAATTCAAAATTGTGTTTTATTAATAAAATATGTTTTTATTCAATAATTTTCAAGCAATTTGAGCATCGATTAATAAACAAGGCCTGTACCTAGCAGTTTCAATTAACTATACGAGTAAATCTTTTAAAATTATAGTTCTAAAATCACTTAAGCCTTGAGCTATAATATACAAATACTATATTATAATATACCTACGACTATGTAGGTAACGATCGTAAAGGTGTTTCGTTGTGTATAAATGTAAAATACTATAAAATAACACTTTTTATTTTACAGATAAAAATGAGACTAATGTTCGTTTAATAGTTCTGAGTATTTTTTCTTTATGAATATTTATTAAGCCTAAGTGTTTTAATAATCGGTTGAATGTTTACAGTTTACACCATATGATTTCTTAAAGTTTTTTTTTCAATACAAATAAAATCGTGTAACAGATAAAATATAATTGATTTAAAATGTCTCCTTTTTTTAATACTCTATTAATCTTTAGGCTATATATATATATAATGTACAAAGTACCATGAAAGTACCAATCTGTCGACGCGTATTTCTCAATTGTTATGTGGGATTTTGTCTCTTTTAGAAAATACCAATTCCAATAAATCAAAATGAAACCGCCCATGCGCCGGTGAAAATCAAAAACCAATAAATATTGTAAATTCTCTGTGAAGAGTTGTCTAAAGAAAATGTTTCTAGAGACGGTGACGGTCAATGGGTACGTACCTGTACGGCTGTACCTACCTGACAGGTGTGAACTGTTTGACCGCTATTTGAAATATTATACGTTGTATTGTTGTATAGTATATGATCATAAAAACGACTCTTTAATCTTTTACACCCTTTTTGTTGCTATATTACACGCGTTATGCTGACTTTACCCTTTCTATAATTAAAATGTTATTTTTTTTTTGTATTCTGTTCACTTGCACACAATATGTGTTTCACCAGTAAAAACGAAAAAAAAATTGTCGGTCGTTACAGGTACGGCACCACTCATCATTACGTAGCGTCGTATATTATCGTGTATAGAACGCGGAGGAATTTTTTGCGTGTACCTTATAATATAATATACGACTACAACTTTTATAATATATAAGTGATTTAAATTGTACAGAACTTGAAGTGAAAATTGTTTATGTTTATTTCTGCGTTTTTCGTTATTTTTCATGTCATTGTTGAATATAAATTTCTCCTATATTTAAATCAGGTAGAAACCCACCTACTCTTAAAAATTCTCTACTAGTTGCCTCACGCCTGGAATCCAAATATTCTGCGCAACAACTTCTACAAAAATTATATCAACAATTATTATAGTATGGTCGATAGTCGTACATTGTTTATTATTTTGGTTAATTATGTACAGTCAATGGTGAATGGATATAATAATTATAATAAACATAATTATGTAGAATAGCGTGTATCATAAAAAAAAATGGTGTTGCTCAAATAATTTTAAGTGAGTTAAGTACCCCTCATAATACTGTAAATTGTTACACCGGCCTATAAAATGTCCTATATTTCTTCTATCAATCCCACCCGCATTCATATTTAAGGTGTTGCTTGTGTTACACCTGGGCCCTCTATGCGTTACACGCCAATGATTATGTACGATGACGAAATGGAGTCAAAATATGTTATTTACTTACTAAAAAAAAACCTACACCAATATAATATTAAGAGTCGATTCTATAAGGTAGTTGTTGTTATTTGATATTTACCTTCATGTATATTAGGTGTATATTAGGTATCAGACGATATTTACTTAAACACAAGAGTTTGTATTTTAAACAGAGATTGAAGTGCCTATTTGTTTAAATATGAGTTAAACCCTATTATGTACTTATTATATTTTTATATTATATACATAATGACATATTATTATTATATGTATGTGGCGGAATAGTACCTACGCAATTTGAAAAATTGTAAGCACCTTCGCCCACTTGCCCGCCATTTACTGGTATTCGAAACTTTTACACGATGTAACAATAAAGGTATTTCACACAAGGTCAGACTAATCGTATGTCGGTTTATGCACTCGCTGCGGTTTAGATTTATTGGTAGGTACCTATTTTTTTTTAAATTTATTTGAACGGGTAGGTTCTTATTTTAAAAATTGACCAATTCCGAAAAGAAATGAAACATAATGCAAGCATGACGGATACGAATTACGAGCGAACACAAAGGGAAGACCTTCAAAGGATTTTTTGTCGACGTTTCTACCCTATCGAGGGCCAGGTAACAGGATACCTATATGATTGATATTCGCTTTAGAATCAGGAATAACATAGACTGAGATTTTGAACAAAACACGAGGTTTGAATTTCATTACATAGTTATAGGTACAAATACAACACAGTACCATACTACCATGATAATATACTTAAGTCGACCTAACAGTGTCTAAACGCATAATTAACGTTCTTACGTAACGAAATGACGAAAAACTGCGTTAAAATTTTTCAAAAAGCTTGTGGTAACTGGTAAGTACAGATTGGCGACCAAAGTTCCCCGGAAAACGAAACGCGGGCGCCAATGGTACATGCAAGTTGTAGCTATGCTTTTATATATAAAATATAGATGGTTACTGGTTAGGTATATATTATTCCAACGGCAACGAAGCTTTCTGACGGAACGCGGCGGCGGTCGTCGTCACGTTGGCAGTTTTGTCGAAATTCCGGTAGCCACTAGTCCGCCGTCGACGGTCGTGTCGGCCGGCGGCGGGAGCGAGGCGAGCGAGCAACGGCCAACAAGTCGCGTCGTCGACCGACGTCGGCCCGGTATGCCGCGCACTCGCTGTTATAATATAATGTAATATTATTATCATCGTTATATTATCGTAGCCGCCGATCATGGTTGGCAGCACTGCAACAGGCGCGCCGCCGGGCGACACGGTTATTCAGCCGCCGCGGCTATATGGTAAAATATCATTATAAACGTACGTTACACGATAATAATAGTAATAGTAATAATAGTAATAATAATAATAATAATAATGGTAATATTCTTCACGTTCGCGGCTTGCGTGTATACGTGTATAATAATATGACGGCCGCCTCCCCACCACTCGCCCCCGTTTCATCCCACCGCGCGACCGCCCGCCGACGAAGGCCTTCAATTATTCCCATAAGCTACGCCGCCGCCGACAATGCGGTTTACGGCCGCCGCCACCGCCGCGCCACCATCGGTACGCGCGCCGCGTTTCCGCCAAACCGTCCGCCGTGGGGCCGTGCGCCAGTCACGAACAACGTCGGCAATCGTCGACGTCGCACAGTCGCCGTCGCCGCCGCTTCACGCTCGTACGTAATCGCGAACGGGTTGAGATAGAATTTTTCTCGTATCACGTCTTATCGCGGCGTTCGACCCGCGATAAATACCAGAGCGATAACGCGCGTGCGCGCGCCCGCCCGCCCGCTGCCCCATCAGACGGCCGCGATGTATCGCGTCTGAGGGGCCCCGTCCGGACGAAAGCCGTGCATGCGACGTCCGTCTGCACGACGACGGACTCGCCGAGTTCTAACACGGCCGCGTGTGCTGTTCACCGGACCGCAGACGCCGCCTCCGCCTCCGCCGCCGCCGCCGAAGAGGACGACGACGACGACGGGCGGAAAGCGCGACCACCACAATGCCGCCTCCCCCACGGACGATTTCGTGACGACGGCAAACGGGTGAGTGTTTCACACTTTCTGAGGTACGGGTAACGAGGCGTTATATTGGTGCTATGGGTACAGACGGCGCAGCAATGACGCTGTGCTGGACCGGTATTCCGACGGCGTAACACAGGCAGCCGTACTATATGGCCACGGCTACAATTTGCGGTTGCCGTCAGGCATCGTCCGGGGACGACCGATTTTGAACTTTTAACTTTTCGCGCCGAAAGCTTTTCGCGCGCTCTCGTTCCTCCCCTCCGCCCACTAGACCCTACACTTTCTCCGATTCTTTTCCACATAATTTTAATCTTCCCGTTTAATCGTACTCTTGACTGATGCAACTTGTTGATTTACCCCCTTTTTTTTTTTATCCGTTTTGGCACTAACACATTGATTGAGCATTGCCAATTATTATACAGGGTGATTATTTTTTCATAAAACACTCGTTATTTCAAAAAGTATTATTGTTTTTGAAAATATTTTTTTACATAGTTTCAAGTTGTTAAAAAAATAACGTTTTTATTAAAAAATCGTATTTTTATCCTTTATTTTTCGATGTTTTTTACTTTTTTGAATGACAACATAGAGTTTTTATTTCATATTCCAAAGCAGAATGTTTTTCTAAGTATTTTGATACATAAAAAGCGAATTTAAGACCATTTAATTATGAGTTATGAGTATTTAAGGTTTAGACAAGCTGAGTGGTGGACACACTTTTCGTGGGGTAACCCCGTACCACTCCACTCCGTCCATCTAAACTTTAAATACTTATAACTCATAAACTACTCGTCCTAAATTCGATTTTTATGTATCAAAATGCTTAGAAAATCATTTTGCTTTGGAATATGAATTAAAATTCTATGTTGTCATTCAAAAAAGTAAAAACTTCGAAAAATATTCAAAAATATGATTTTTTAATAAAAACGTTTTTTTAACAACTTGAAACTTTGTAAAAAAATATTTTTAAAAAAATTAGTACTTCTTGAAATAATGAGTGTTTCGTGATAAAAGAATCACCTTGTATTTTTCATATTCATCTATCATTTTCCATTGTTTTGTTTATCAAGCTAGGGGTTCACTGTGTACTGGACAGGAACAGTTTGAAGTGTGGCCAGAGCTTTGAACGAGCTTTTACTAAAGCATTAAATGCTATTGCCCCATCAGTTCAAAATTTCAAATCTAGAATCCTTATAGGTATAGTTTTTTAAGTTTAAAAAAACTTTTAAAAAACAAAATGTTTAGGTAGTAGAAACCTATAAGAACATATTGTTTTATTTTGGTAGGTATGTAATGCTGTAAGTGATTCAAAAACAGTACATTTTAGTAGGTACATTTCTTGCAAACAATTTTTTTTAGATAGGTACCTAGGTAGTTTTAATAGGATCAAATATATATTTTTATAATTTTTATTTAAATTTAATATAGTAGGTACCTTAGTTATACCTAGTCTTTATCAAATATGAAAATATATGTAGTACCTACAGACTTCTTTATATATTTTCCACATTAAATTTCAAAAGTAGTTAGGTGTAGCTGGTATAGGCAGGTACTCAATAATAATTAAAAGTACTCAACTAGTAGGTAGTAGGTACCACCTAGCATTTAAAAACAGAGTAGGTGGTAGTAGGTGAAGTCTTAGTTTTATGTACTTTTTGGTAGGTATTTTATAGTCTTGTAAAGTATTCAAATACTTCTTTTTTATTCGAATACTATTTTAAATACTTTTTGAAAAAAACTATTTGGATAATTCTTTTTGTATTTTTTTTATTCTCAAAAAATAATTTTTTTAATTTGAATAATAGTTTATATTTGTAACAAAATTAATTTTTCTACTAAAAATTGGGCACATTATTGGTTATAAACAATAATTATTCTCTTCGAATAAAATATGATTGACTCACCTAAATTTTCAACCATTCCAAAACTGACAAATATTACATGGGGTCAAAAAATATATTCTATTAGTACTCAAATACTTTTTAGAGTATTCAAATATACATTCAGAATATATTATTTTAATACTAATTTATTCTAATAGGCAGTAATACATATTCCGAATACAAAATAAAATTTTTATTTACAAGGTTGGTATTTTATGCTTACATATAGGCAGGTAGGCTAGGACGTTGGGTATACCTAGAGATATAATATATATACCTAGATAACATATTTTATGGATCTAATATAATATTAATTTCAAAATGTTGTGTTCTTCAAATACTGATTTGTTGATAATTTCATAGGTACATGATATGTTTTCTCATCTGAATGAGTCCTATATATTTTAACTTTCACTTAGGTACCTACATTTTGTTATGTATTAATTATTTTACTCACTGTTACTGACATAATGTTTATGAATGAAAATAGTGTTGTTCTTTAAAATCTAAGAATTAATAGGTATATTAGGTATATGGTTTCTAATTTTCAACTCAAAGAATTAGTGGGTAAAATAACATAAACATGTCAAATTAATATGATAATTTACTGGCTTATATTAATATGAATAGAATTTTCTGGTCTAGTAGATTGTATTATTTCATATTTTAATAATCAATTATAGAACTGGAATATAGGTACCTAGGTACTAGGTATTTTAGATATTTTTATCTTACCTCTACAAGTGACGATAAATTATAGAGCAATTTGAAAGCAACTTTAGTTGAGAGAGTAGGTTTTGTTGTGTCAAATGTATTATAATTAGATCAGAATAATTTTTATTAAAAAAATAATTGATATTATTTATAATAGATTTATCAGGTAAGGTATAAGTAATTATATATACAATTTTAAATGTTAAATAAAACATTTAACTATTAAATATCACTAAGCTGGTAGGTATCAAATTTAACTAAAGTTACCTAAACTAAATACCAGGCCTACTGAAATTACATTTGTATTAATTACAGCTTAGACCCTACATTTTATAGGTATATAAAACAAATTAAAAAAATGTATTTTAGTTGATGTAAGTTCTACATTGTACTATCTATATACTTAATATTATCATAAATCATGACCAATTCAAATGGTCAATTTCATTGCCAGTTTATCATTTGTTCCCAAATGTATCGAGTGCTATTTTCAAGTGTACATATTATTTTCATTATTTGGTATAGGTACTTTTTTACAACATTGAACTACCTAGGTATTTTAATTTTAATTGTATAGGTACATAATAATATTATATTTTATGTTAGTAGGTAATCAATAGAATTATCATACTAATAATTTTATTAAATAAATTTATATTTCACTACCTACCATATATATATTTAAATGTTTATAGGTATACTCAAGTTTTAATAAGTAAATTTTTAGTGTTACAACTCATAATCCACAGTTAATATACAAATACCTGTATATATATTTAACTTTATGTATACATTAGCTTGTCTACTCATGAATTAGCTATAATCCAAGTTATAATATTATAGATTTTCATTTTTATGCATCATGATAGCAGTTATAAACTACATTTGTTTTTTACCGAAAAAATTACTATTAAAATATACATGTAGGCAGAGTACCACTATTTAAATTCAATAAACAAATTTGCTGCAGTCTCTTGAATCCGAAAATATTTTATGAACATATTATTTTAATATTGAAATTATGTATTATCAGTTAAGAAAACAAAATGTTTTATTATATGTATTTTTACGCGTTTTATTATGCAAGTGAAGAAGTATATTGCTAATACTGATATACTAGCTGATATGAGTATTTGATTAACAATAATATATTGATAATTTATTCATAAGAGTTTAAAATATTTAAGTTTTTTTACATTTTTATAATTTTGTATCATTTAAATAATGATAATTAATAATTTAACAATAAAATAAACGATTAACTAAAAAAAAAAATATAACATGTGCATTTGTAGCTAATAGTACCTATAATATACCTAGCATAGATACAATTACCTACTTCTGTATATTATATTTATTAACAAATATCACTACACTTAGGTACCTACTTACTACTAATTTATATTCGATTACTATATATTAAATCTGTGAATAGTTTAAATTTTAAAAAAGTACCCACCTGCATTAATTTTATCTTTTTTTTTTACAAATATCAATAATATGGGATTATTATTATTAAAATAAAAATGTAATTTAAAGAACTTGATAAATATTCATTTTGTTGAATTACTTTTCTGTTCTAGATTTCTGAACTGTTTTTGGGAGTATGGAAGAACAGGAAACTATGAACAAAACATTACCACTTGCTAAGAAGCAGAAAATTAATGACAGTGAATATCGTTTGGTAGATTTGAACGTAGATACAATTAGTTTAAACTTAACAAAGCATTGTCTGTGCCAATTGCCTGAAACATGTATGCTAAAAGAAGTTTTTAGGGTTTCCAATGTTAGTAGTTGGAGTAAAGAACGACTTTTAAATTTCTTGAGTTCAGCGCGGTTGACCTGTGACATTGCCCTCAAACAACAATCAGAGGGCACTATATGTACTAGCGTTGAGCGGTTAAGTAATTACTTAATTTCTAATAAAACTGGTATAGTAAACGAAGTTGTATCTTTACTTACACGAACAGATCCTTACATATCATACGCAGCTAGTAATGCTTTAGCAGAAATATTTTTGTGTTCGCAAAATAAAATAGACAATGTATGGGTGGAAGAGTTAACAGATTTATTTCTTCGTCGATCTCCTGAAACTTTATGTCCTGTTATATCAGTTTTTAAACGTGTATTGTGTTGGAGAGATTCACAAATGAATGATAATGAAAAAAATATCAAGATGCCTGAAAATTGTGTAAGCAGAAAAGTTATTTTTGAAGATGATGAAATTGAGATGGACGACGAATTTGGAATAAGCTTAGTTAAAACTAAAGTCATCGAAGTTTTACAAACCCAATGGCAATTGATTGTATTGAAATTTATTAGGTACATGTCATCATTTGACCACTGTACGGATCTTAATACTGAACAATTCACTCATAAAATGGGTCATCTTGCCATTATAGAATTTATAAAGTTATGGACCTCTATGGTTTCTATTAAAACTAATCTGAACGTTATGAACATCAAATATTTCTATGCAGATTTGGGACAAATGCTTATTCTTTTAAGGCGGCCAAAAGTCCAACCAGTAGTTTGGAAGAATATTATTAACCTTTTCAATGAAAGTTTGTGTTACACCACAACATTGGCTGTACAAGGTACTATGCAAGAAGAACCTTGTATGTTGGCTAGAGAATTAGTCAAGGTTGTGAAAACCAAAAATATGTTGAATAACATGCCATTCCGAAAAGGTCCCGGTGAATTTGGAGGAGGAGAAGAAGATGAAGGCGATAAAAAATTGTTACAAGACACAGTTTTATTAATTTTAAAAGCAGTTGCTACAATCATCAAGGAAACAAAAAATGAATCTTCATCTAGTGATTCTTCGTCTGATGAATCAGAAGACTCTGAAGAAATAGATGCTGAAATGGCAATAATTGAAAGTAGTGTCAATGAAGTTTTACGGAAGCTTGACGCATGTGTTAAAAAGTGTATGTCTTATCTACCGGAAACCCAAATTGCACAGTGGATCGTACAGTTATTTTCTGATCGTAACGACGTACTCATTGAAAGTATGATTTGTACTATTGATATTTCACTGGTATTGTGTTATCGTCGTAATTCTTTACCGATGTTGCGTCAAGTGCTAAATCCCACTGCTAGTTTAGTTGAATTTCTACAAACTTTATCTTATAATAATGATTTAAATGAATTGATATTAGATTTATTGTTGGGTAGTGACACTAGTTTTCTGTTGTACATAATGCGAATATTGAAATTCATATGCAATAGGTGGTCAGAGTTTTGTCTTTGTTGTGATACAAAGTTGCAAAGCACAATGGCTACATTAATGGGCTTACAAACAAGTCTTGACCAACTCATTAAAAATAATTTAACTCCTTACAATCTTAATCCAGTATTAAGGTTATTAGTTAAATGTAATAATTTGTATTCAGGTATAGCTGTAATAAACATTTGAATGATTTATGTTAGTCCAGTGGCGGTTCGAAAGAAGTATATTTGAATCACGTGGTTTACAAAAATATTAATGGAGGGGTCCTATATGATTGGAAAAGGTAGTTTGACTTATGAATAAAGGTTATATAACTACTAACAACCTATGAATAGAGCAATGAAAAAATGTTTAGGGTGGGTGGTATAAAAATATTAAATGGGAGTCAAGAAAATAAAGTTAAAGCTGTCACTGAAGGTTACTAATTTTAATTTAAAATTGTATTTACCTAATTCAAAGTTTCATATTTTACCAAATTTTAAATTAGATTAAGGACCTGTAAAGTAAAATATACAGTGTACAGAATTTATTTGCCCAAGTTTGATGTAAAGAATTGTATGAAATAAAACTAAGCTGTGACCTTTATAACACCTATAAAAATACAATATTGGTAAGCTGTTTTTTACTAATTTTGTATTTATACATATTTAAAGTTCATAAAATTCATATATTTTATATTTAAACAAGTGTAAAATTGTAAAATTAAATGTAATTAAATTATTGTTACTAAACTTGTTATATAGTTTAATGTAAGTAGATAATTTTGTCAAGATAATTATTGGTTTTTGTTTTATTTTATAGAATACAATTGCTAAATATATCTGTATAGTTAATCACTGTGAATTAAAACATTAATATTTAGTTACGTGTTAGGTCTTCCAATTTAGTGTGGTATTTAAATTATTTATTTTATATAGTAAAACGTATATTATGATAAACATAAAGACTGATATATATGAGCTATTTTTATTTAAATTAAGTTATAATTATAGGAATGAATATTTTAGCCAAGTTGCCATTGAAGAGAACTTTATTACATAGTTTATTTATTATATATAATTTTTTAGTTAAATCTACTAATGTCATATTATCTTATAAATTGTAGTTTTTCCTTGTTTTATTCTTTGTTTTTATTATTTTACTAGTTACTTATTAAATCTAATACAATGCTACCTATGGTTACAGTGATAAATTTAGGTTTTAATTTTGAATTGTACTTATTAGTGTTATGTAAAATGTTTTAGTTTTGAAGTTTTATTAATTAACTTGAGAATTACTTGTTTATTAATCTTCTTTTAAAATCTGTTTTAAACTATTATTCTTTTAATTTTCTTTTCTTTTCTTTTTTTCTTTGTGTCCTTATAGCAATTACCTATCAAATACCAATATTTATTTTTTATATATATTATTTATGTGTGTATGTATTATGTTTAATTAGCTATAGAGTTTGTATATTATACCAATATGTGATAGTCGATGTGTCCACCATTTATGATATGATGACCCAAAGACAACAAACCAAATAAAATTATTAGTCGTTACTGAAATTTTTGCTATAAATTATACTAAGAATTAATTTATATAAGATAATATATATTATAAATTGATAAATATATGAGGCAAAACAATATTTTATTTGTATAAGTTTACAAATCATACCTTTTATCTTAATACTTAGGATCTAGTTTATTTATAATTGGCACCACTAATAAATTTCTATGTTGTTAGCCCTTAGTTACTTATTATCGTTACCATGCATCAATTTATACCTAAGAGAAATACATTTTTGTTTTCAATATGAACCATATTTACTTAAAAACTTACTTCATCATTTAAGATTTAAGTATAAACCCATATAACTAAATCAACAAAATAATAGAAAACTAGATAAGTGATATTATCTATAACCAGTTATGCAGTGGCGTAGCCAGGGAGGTTCTGAGTGTTTAATCTCCTTTTAACATTTCCTCCCCCTTAATAAATGTATAATTTATATATACAAAAACTATAGAAACTTGGTTTAATTTATACTTAACTCCCCCCTTCCCCATTTCAAAGTCCTGCCTATGCCTCTGTAGTTATGCACAGACATTTCATTATCATTATTGTTTTTTTCTTTTTTGTGTCAAAGCCCCCTTGACAAAACGCTCCAAGTGCGGGCATCTGTGATGCACAGTTTGATATCTCTGATGGCTCTGATCTACAATATTACTATTTAGGATCAGCATCCATTGTTCAATATTTGAATAGGTAATAATTGGTTAGTGATTTTTGATATAAAATACTATTTTATAGGTAGAATAAATTAATATTCACATATTGGTATAATGTTGAGGTTTTTAGTCTGAGTGTACTGCATATTATGTATGTATTTCTCATAAAAATATTCTCGATTTAATAAAAAATGTATTTCTATTAGTTTATTTAATTGTTAATTTATTTATGTATTATTTTGTAAATCTATTCATTACTTTTTATAGAATATGACCTTTACTTAAATAAATAATTTTAGATGCCTATTAAAATGTAAAATTGAAATGTATTATGTAATATTAATGTTTTATTGTATCACACTTTATATAATCAAATAAGGTACCTAATAAATAGTGAATTATGTGTAATTGGAATCAAAATGTCAAATAAATATTTTTTTTATAAATTCTAATGAGTTCCTTTTTGTATCATCAAATTATATTTATTATATTAAAAACTAGAGAAGTGGAATTTACGTAAACAGATTTTTTGGTAATTTACCAAGTAAATTTACCAAATTTACGGTAAAATTATTAAATTTTTATTAAAATTCAATTTATAGTGTACCTGTTGAATTTTTCACAATATTATGTAAAGAAGGCTAGATAAATATAAAATAAAGTATTAGTATTTAATCCCTTTATTAAAAATAACGAATAGTAATTATTAATTATAGTAAAATATAAAATAAAAATAAATCGTGGTAACCACATACACCATATCTCAATAATTCGTATCACGTAACTGTCATTATCATTTTATAAGAATCCTGATTTTTATTATAATCCTAATACAATAACATACAAATAAAGTGGTCACTCAACTGTTTGAGCGGTAAAAAAAATGTAAATTGTAAGTTTTTTTTGTAAATTTACTTTACAAGTAAAATTTTACATGGTAAATTTACGAGACGCACATCACTATTAAAAACTATTTTGTTGCCGGGTCTATATTTAAATTGTATACATAGGTGAGGACAGGTTTATTAAAATTTAAGAAATAATATAAAGCATTTAATAGTAATAATTTTGATCAGTTTTTTTTGAAAAATCAGGATTTAAACCAGTAAGTATTGCAAATGAAATAGTTGAATGGCGATTACGTAATATTTTTAATTTAAGCTCAATTTTTTTTAGATTTTTAACGGAGCTAAAAATGTATTGAATTTACAGTGACATGTTTTTTTTGTCTATCATCACCTTTATTGGGGCTTTAAGCATTTTCAAGTTTTTTAATTTCAAGACTGTTAAGCAAATTGGATCTATTGTCGGTACTTTGAGGAGTCAAAAGTAATCAATTCCTAGTACTTTTCAAAAAAACCAGGAAAAAAAAAATTATGGATAAACTATAATTTTTCGCAATTCCAGTTTTTGACAAGATCGATTTGGTTTTTTTAATGTACTTACTTAAAATTAATTACCGTAAGAACTTGAAACTTTCTCTAAAAATTTTACAGTCGTCACCCGATAATTTGAATCTCGATAATTCGAAAAACCCCATAAATCGAACTAAACCTGTACAATTAGAAGAAAATACATGTATTTCGGTCTTCTCGATAATACGATATGTCTGTCGGTGGTTTTACGACTTTAATCGTATAATGTTACCAAAATAGACCTCTGCAATAGTGCAATAGGTAAAAAGTTGTTGAAATCGAATAAAACGTAGTCAGTCTGTATATGCGGGTTCCGTAAAGTACAAGTGTTTGTCGCTCGTCGATAAAATGAAAGTGATTGTTGCAGCTGCAACTGGTGAAAAAATGTTATTACCTACATTGACTTATTTACTTTAATAACATAATATATAATAATATATATTATTAAATGTAGAAATAAACGTATGATCATTTAAATAATAAATAATAAATGCAATTTATCTATGTAATAAAATTATCATTACCGAACACTAGGTAAATCGAAAACCTCTATAAATCGAATTTTTAGCTCGGTCTCTTGAATTTCGAATTATTGAGTTACGAATGTATTAATTAGCATTTTTTATATATTATAATATTATCAAAATATAATGACTCTTTTTGAGCTATTTATAGACACTTGACATTTTTGATTTTTTTAGTTAATTTTTCTACGGATAACGATAAAAAAATTTTTGTTTGGTCAATAAGTTTAATTATTGGTTATTATACCTACAAACTAAAAAAATGATTATAAATCATGAGATTAATGAAAATAAAATGTTGAAACGTCAACATTTTCAGAAAATTGAATTCGATAAAATGGTTATCTTAAATTGTTTCAAAAATAAAAATTAACTTTTTAACTTTATACAAATAAATGTAATTAAATTAAAAATTATAAAATATGTAGTTCTTGTCTCTATGAGTCTAATCAAAAAATAAATAGATTCATGATAAGTTTATTATCTCAGAAGATATCTTAATGGGTAAATCCTCGCGGGACACCCTGTATAACTTAATAAAAAAAAACTTTTTAGAGCAACAACAACAACCCATGGGCTATATGTATTGTATACAGCTTTCAGGTGTACCTATTTAATAAAAGTAGCAAAATCGGACCAGGTCCTACAGAATTCAATTATTGAGAGATAGTAGGTGGATTTTTTTCGTTTCAGAATTAGGTTTATCCATTGACACTGGAATACATGTTATTTGCATTTGGCAGAGACGCAAATTTATAATGAAAAATACAATTTCTTCATAAGTGAGAAAAGTTTTGGAGGTAAGTATATAATAATTAATAAATATTATTATTGTTAATGTAAAACTAAATTCAGGTATTTTTATTGTACAATAGTCTTTTAAATTTGAAATTTGAAACACATAAGTGCATATCTATGCACACTGTCAAGGCCAGTGCCCATATCCAAAAATATTACCATAGAAGTAAACATGTACTTATAATTATGAATAAAATTAAAATATAAATTCAAGAATAGGTATCTTTGTTTAATGTAGCCAATAGCCATATTCATAATATTGTATTTACACAATAGTAGACATTGCAGTAGAATTTAGACAGTAATCTATAAAAACATAGGAAATAATTAGTAAAATCTTCATATTTGGAATTAAAATTTTAATACAAATATAAATATATTTTTGAAACTCGTTTTAAGATTTAGCCTAGTCATAATATTTAAGATAAGTTAGGTAATAATTTAATATAATATTATATATAAGCACTATGAATTATGACCACTAACAGTTAGGCATTGTTAAAAATATTCGTGGGTATACGCAGATAAATAACAATGGTAAAAACTTTATCATTACCTAAGTAAAAAATAACTATGTAACCCTTATGACTATCAGATACAAATAGGTACCTATAATACTTAAGAGGACGCTACATCCGCATGAGTTGTCTCCGTCTTACAAATGAACAACATAGCAAAAACTGTTTTGCGTGGGAAAAAAACCGAGAAGGCTTCAGTCATAATTAAGAAACGAGATTTTCACCACACAAAAAGGAAAACTTTGGCTGTGCAACGTTGTTTTTATCTTTTTGATATACATTATATGTTCCAAAAACCATTATTGTTTGTGTCTTACAAACTTGAAAAACTTTTTTCATATAAATGATATGAAAAAAATAAAAACATAGTTGCACAGACAAAGTTCTCCTTTTCATGTGGTGAAAATCTCGTTTCTTAGTTATGGTTGTAGTCTTCTCGGTTCTTTTCCGCGCAAAACAGTTTTTGCTATGTTGTACATTTGTAAGACGGAGACAACACATGCGGGTGTAGCGGCCTATTAATACTTTTGAACTTTTGAAGATATTTATTACAGTACAATTCCATACAAAAATCATGAAAACCCAAAGAAAAGCATTAAAGGAAAGAAGCCACATTGATGACACTTTCTAGTTTTGGAAACTTAAATTCAAAAAAATGACATGCAATTTTATATTAAGAGGATGTTGTCTCCGTCTTATATATACGCGTATGACATACCAAAAGCAAATTTTACGCTCAGCAGATCACGTTTAGCCCCGTTAATTTTAAAATTAGAGCGAATTGACCTCTTATAAAATTTAAAGGTAAGAATATTATCTAGAGCATCTCATCGGTTTTTTGTTATATTTTAATTTTAAAGTGAATTATGAGTATTAAAATATGTATAAATTGTATATTTACAATTTTAAAATGCTCATAATTCACTTTAAAATTAAAATATAACAAAAAACCGATGAGATGCTCTAGATAATATTCTTACCTTTAAATTTTATAAGAGGTCAATTCACTCTAATTTTAAAATTAACGGGGCTAAACGTGATCTGCTGAGCGTAAAATTTGCTATGTCCTACGTACGCGCTTAAGACGGAGACAACATATACGTTTTCGACGTCCTCTTAAGTCATAAATGGTATATTACAATTTAAAAGTAGGCATCATTGGTCATTAGTTCTCTAAATATTTTTTATTAGTAAACTATAGTTACCTATCTTAATTTACTAAATACTATTTGAAAATTGAAAATTACAAATAATTAGGTATAGTTAATTTTGTTTTCGCCATTGAAAATTATAGTAGGACAATAGGTATACGGGGCCCTGCATTTATAGAGTACTTGTAGGATATAGGTAGATCCCTATAGTAAAAAAAAAAAATAGAGAAGTGAATAAATGCTGTATATACTTATCTCCATTTATTTATTATTTAATTCACAGTTTTTGGTTTATACCACCTACTAAATGTAAGCAACAGCAATGCAGTTTCCACTACAGTTCAGTTCCGCTGACCATCAAATATTATTTAAATCGCTTTCTTTGTTTTCATCTTCGCAGCACAATATAACGTGAGTAGTCCCTCAGTGAAATCTTTATAACAATAAGTAATACCTATATATATGCAAATCATATGCAAAGAATTTACTTTACGACTTACGAGCGATTTGATGAAGTTATGTGAAATATTTTTATAGGTTCCTAGTGGCTATAGTGTTCCTATACATAACTGGGGCGTCGATATCAAACATGGGCATATGGCCTAATAAATTTAGATGAAGCCCCCCCCCCCATTGCCCGTATTATTATATAACTTTTAAAAAAAAAATTATAAAATTTCAACTGTCGTCAACTAGTGTAAGGAAGGACGTAAATTCATACATGTTTTACTAGATTAGCTATAGCCAATATGAATAAAAAAAAATGGGCAGTGGGTACAATATAGATGTCGAGTGGGTCACAGTAATATTATGTTAAATTTGAATTCAATATTAGGTGTATCATTGTTTACAAAAGTCGATTCCGATCAGAGACGGTGTGTCAGCCTAGGATATTATATATTACATTAACCTTGCTTTTAGTAATAACTGGGTAGGTTGAATTAATATTATATTAATTGAATTTTCCTAAAATGATCAGCAATTTTTTTTGAGTTTTGACAAATGTTGTTAACATTTGTATTTCAAATAAGATAAAACTGTGCCTTTGTATTTTTTATATTTTTAAATTTCTATAAGTACAACTTATGAGAAAACTTGGTTAAGCGTTAGGTGTTAAAATAAAAAAAATATATGAATCGAGCCTGGCGTGTTCTTTGCGCCGCCACTAGCGAATTGCGAGGTACTATTATAATACCACTTGAGGTAAGTACACTCGAAAGTCGAAATCTACTACTAATACAGCAGACTTGGCTCGGTTTTTTGTCACTCATCTGTATATTTTCTAAGGCCGACGACCCGTTCGCATTACTGAAGTGGGTAAATCTATGGTCTGACTAATGTTATTATTATGATTTATGAATACAAAGCACTGTTCACTGTTCACTGTATTTATGTAAGCATTATTATTATAATATTATATTTTGATTATTGCAGATAAAGGAATAACTGAATAAATAATAACGGATTGTTAAATTTAATTATTTATACATTAATAACAAAACTTTCTATATAGGTATACAATATGAATTATACCTACACAAACTATACAAACGCAACACTTTTTGACTACCTACGTCCAAATTATTAGATATTTATTATTAAAACGACACACGGCACTCGGCAGTCTGTTCGACAGTCACCATCAACACGAGCGAACTCAAATATATAGGCACAATATTATTAACAGCCATCTACTGATACCTACACATATTTATATTTATATATAGGAAATTACTATTTTAAAATATATTAATAATTATTCTAGATTTGTAAACCAAACGCGTCTTTTTATTGATAAAAACCCCTTGCACAAGTTCTCTGGTGCTTTACTAAATGTAAACCCACAACTATACGGATAACTTGTCCATAAGAAATATAAATCTTTTCCTGGATTAACTAATATGGTAGGCGGTAGCTGGTAATATGGTTCACGTTTCATATTTGATGGAGGAGCCACCTATATAATATTATGTACATATACCTAGTTAAGATAATGTTTGGTTTAAATTTTTCTGGGTAAATATTTTTGTACGTAGTTATAATATTAATATTTTTGTAGGTATAAGCGTGTAAAAGAAAAATACAGTTTTGTGGTTGTTGAAGCCGTGAATTTAATTCCTAAAAATAAAATTGTTTTTAACCTAACCTAACCTATAGGTACCTATGTATTTTTTTACTCATACATTTTAAGTAGTTTTACTTTTTCATTGTCATTTTATGGTGTATATTCTTCACTAAAGTAGGCAGTGATAAAAGTGATGAATAGACAACAGGTATAATCTAAGGTATAATTTTTTGATACTATTTTAGAAATTTAGGTAGGTAGTTAAGTAGTACCTATTGCTAGAACTTGACCACTTGGGGAAACAAGGAATTAAAAGATTTTTTATTGAGGCATGTATTTTATGCGAATTTGGTAAATTGAGTCCCATTTAAATATTTTTAGATTAACTGAGTCCCGCCAAAAAAAAGTAATAGGTAAATTGAGTCCCTCATAAAAAAATCAAAGAGGTAAACTGAGTCCCTTGTAAAATATTTACTCTAGTAAATTAATAATACTTATAATAATGATTAATGAATAATACATAATATAATAATTTTTTAATAATTAATATTGTTAATAATAATAATAGGTAAATATAATGTCAACTTTTGAGTGAATAATACATAATATAATAATTTTTTAATAATTAATATTATCAATGATAATATGCTATTAAACGGGTAAATATTTTAATAAATATTTATGCTCTCTTAATATATTCTCATTTTCTATATCGTGTTTTGATTTTTTGGATAGATCTCTACTTATTATCTGAATATATGTAATAAATTGGATTTCTTTGAGTGCATCAATAAAAATATAGATTTATGTTTTAAATAAATATGTTCCTGGCGTCTGTTGTAGTAGCATAGTGCACTGGAACAGTATAATTCATATTTATTATATGCGGTCTGGTAACTCAAACCTTTCGCCAACGACCATACCACGTTGAATACACCAGTTCTCGTCCGATCACTGAAGTTAAGCAACGTCGGGCGTAGTTAGTACTTGGATGGGTGACCGCTTGGGAACACTGCGTGCCGTTGGCATTTTTTTTTTTTTTTAGACGTTCAGTCCTTCTATAAAATCTGTATAAATACCTGGGTAGATCATAAATTCTTACATTACAACTCATGTAAAATTTGATGAAGTGGTGAGAAATATTTTTATCAGAACTATTGCAAAACCTTTATTAAGAAAGAATATAATATAATAAAACGGTTATGGAAGCTGTAATAAAAAAAAATGACTTCTTTTGATCCTTTTATGAATTGGTTTATCAAACCAGAACGAGCGATAAATGTAGCTAATCATAAATTAATTTAATTATAATTTATAAACAATGACATTTCGTTCAACAAATACCATGAAATATGTGCAACACAATTTATTATCAACTATTTCTACAGAACAACATAATTTAAAAAGCACGTGGCATAAGAATCCACTCATCAGCATCCGCTCAGAAAAATTTGATGAGTTCTCAGTTTTTTTTAAAATGATTTTCACTTCCTACCTATTGAAGATAATCTAGACAGAAATGAACACAATGCGCCTGTGATTCTTGTTAATTATCTTATAAATACTATACCTATACTTAACTAGGTATATATTTATTATGCATCAAATGCAAAAATACTAAATAATAGTAGGTATCTTATCATGTATTTTTGAATGGATTAAATGCAGAAAAAAAAAATTGTAAGCAGTGAAATTACTTACATTATTTTACCGATATGTACGCATTGTTACGGCTCTGCAACGTATACGTAAAATGTAATATTATTGGGCTTATACTATAGTTGCCACCCTTAGTCAAAAAGGTCGATAATTTTTAAAAGTATTGCCTCGAGGCAAATAACTATATAATGCTGTATAGGTACGAGTTGTTTCTCGACGCACAATATAATATTTTATCGTCAATGAAAAGGGTCTATAGTATTACAGGTGTCTCACAATGGGCAGGTAATAAATGTATAAGTGGTTCCTAAACAGTTCAAAACTATATTATATAACCAAATGATTTTTTATTGACCAATAATATTATTATTATTTTGAATAGCTGCAG
Source organism: Sitobion miscanthi (assembly GCA_008086715.1). NCBI lineage: Eukaryota > Metazoa > Arthropoda > Insecta > Hemiptera > Aphididae > Sitobion > Sitobion miscanthi. The sequence continues at coordinate 8,732,939 of CM017804.1, forward strand.
TGTATTATTTGTATAAATTGTATATGATATATTAATATGAACCTAAGACGATGTTTTTTTAATTGTAGGTAATAGGTATTGTATATATAATTCTAAATATCTAAAAAACGCGTTTAATAATAATTACATTATTCTCAATAATTTTAGTGTAAAGTTTTTCATTGTCTATAAAATATACCTACGATTAATGTTTATCATTATTCATTATTATATAATATTATAGGTATTAAATATAGGAATATTAAATTTCTTTAAATCGTCCATTTACGTGATATATTACGTGAAGTTTATGAACCACTACACTGAATTCTATACGGGAGGCAAGAAGGCAACTATAATGTGAAAATTTTTATTTTTTTGGGAGGCAACTCGTCACTCGTATATAATTATGAAATACTTCATACTTGATCATCGGAGGAAACTATACTGAATATTATAAACTTTTTATTTACGATGAAGATGGAAGGCAACTATTATGCACCGATAATATTTTTATAGCGTTAGATATTATCATATATTTTTATCGACGTACCATACAAGTTGTCTGCATTTTTTATTAATTTGTTATACAAATAAATCAACGTGATTTAACATAATATTGTTAAACAAATGGTTGTGTCGTGTTGACAATGCTTGGTAAATCCGTATGTAAGTAGTAGGTACCCAATCTATATGTATACGCCAGATTACGCCTATACGGCTATAGGTACATAATAATAATATATTTTTTTAATTAAAGTAATAATATAATATATGGAGTATTCCCTATAGTATGAGATTTTAAAATTATTCTTTCAATATAGATATTAATTGTCATTTTACATTTATATATTATTATAGTTTATTTTTTATTTATTAGCTTTCAATCCAAAGTTATTATAGCTCAACAATTAGTTGAATATATACATATAAGAAAAGTATATAGATAATAATAATAATATTAACTATAGTAGTAAAAAATAAATGTAATAATAATGATAATAATATAAAATAATATGAGATATACTTAATAATAAATCGAAAGGTATGTTGTCATTAAACTTTGTACTATTTTATGTGTTATGTGTGTGTTTATAGTTAGGTTAGGATGTAGGTATCTAATAGTAATTTAATATTTTGGTATTGGTACGATTAATATGGAGTAGGTAGTTATTAATATGAAAGAGTTTAAATGAAGATTGTAATGAGTGGAAAACTTCTAATATATTTTGTTTATTTAAATGGTGCCATTGATTACAGATTACTATAGGTACTATTATAATCAGTAGAAATATATGGCTTTTAAATATTAAAAAAAGTCAAATGATAAAATAAATAAATTATGAATACAATTACAATGATTTTATGATGTGCAACTTATTAATTCTGGACGTCATTTTTATGTAAACACATAACTATTCAGACAAATACCAATCTGAATGATATTATATTTAACTCAGCTATTACTCAGCTATACTATCACTTCAAAAATATTGCTAGACGGTGAGACCCGTTTCGACCAAAATCATACCACTTATCAAAGGATGCTTTCCAACGCTTCAACCGCTATCAAAAACTAAACTTTCGGCGCAGGCGTGACAAATAATATATTATATAAAACATAACGCAAAACGTAATTCATAGAATTTCATTGATCGAGAAATAACGCATAACGAAATAATTTATAGAAATATTTATTTTATTATATCACATTAGAATTGATTATATTGTATTCCGTATTCGGGCCATTGCCTGTCCGCATTAGTTATTATTAATAAATTTAATAGGTATTAACACTATTCTAAATAACGATAAATGCAAAACTTGAATAACGTTTTAATTCTAAATAACGATTAACGTAAAACTTGTGTAACGTTTTAATTGTTGTTCACAACTAAATAACATAAAACGAAATTTTTTTTTCTAATGCATGCTCTGATTTAAACCTACTTGTGAAAAACATCGGGTTGTTAGGATATAGGAGCAATATATCTAAAATGTTCTTTTTCGAGTATTAGTATGTATTATAGATGTAATGTATTAATGTGATAATACATATTATAATATTATAAACTATTATATCGATTAAGTGTCCAAGTGTATAACGCGCACCTACCATGTATATTGTATATTTGTTTATTACTATAATACCAGTGTAAGTTGTAGTATAATAGTATAGGAAATTATTTTAAAATATAAATGTAAAACGTAATATTATATAGTTTTTCCGTGTACCCATATTTATACTCTTAAATTTCAAAAGCTAATAATCGTTGTTGTTGTTGCTTCAATATCCAAAAAAAAATTTCAAATTAGGTAGGTGTGTGTAACTACACTCCAAATAAAAAAAAGAAAAAGTAAAACAATAATTTTATCACACTGTTCGAACAACTGGAAACAATAGAGATAAAAAAAAAATAGGTAGGTGGAGGACATCTAATATTATGTAGGTAGGCGGTAGGCATAGGTACTCTGAGCGGTTTATTTAAGTGTGTCGAGTAACAATGTAATAATAATATATATATATACAATTTATCTACCTATATAATGGTTGTATAATGTATAGCCAAAGGAACGTACTAATATAATAGGCAAGGATATTATCATTAATATAATAATATATTGTACTGCAGTGCAATGCGTTTTCTGCATAATTGTTACAATAGCAGTTGAAAAATATTAAAAATACATAGGCACAATTTCTTTTTATAAGCATTTAAAGTTCAAATTTTGAAAATGGAAAAGTACGATTTTGGTCGAAAATGGCCATGCCTGTATCTACTCCATTATTAAGAAATGGAAAATCACGGAATCTGCAATTTATAGTATTATTAATATTTATGTATTGATTTATATTAATCATTGTAATTGCATAGCAAGGGTTTGTATAATATGATACATTTCTACTGAAGCAAAACGGTAAATGATAGGAAGAATGGAAGATAATATATTCAAATTAACTCGGCAAAGTCGGATAGTACCTAAATATAAATTAGGTGTATATTTAGTATAATTTTATATATGTACATAGAGTAAAAGCAATGCCTGACAAATGAAATAAATTTAGTTCAAATCAGTAGGTATTTAAATTTTTTTTTTTTAATAATTAATATACGCTTACTTTAAGTACAGTTGTAGCCTGGTAGGTATAATAGGTATGCGTACAATTTTTTTTTAGTACCAGAAATGAAAAAATTTAAAATAGCCAATTATTGTAAATCTAATTTTTAGACAAATTTTGATAGTAAAAACATTTATTTTTTAAAATTTTTTAAAAATGTTGTTTTGAACTGTTTACGGACATTTTAGTTTCAAATTTTTTTAGATTTTTTTCTGTGAATGTCAATAAAATTTTATCTGTCGAGTAAAAAAGTTTTAAAACTGAATACAATAAGGCTCCTAATATATTATTCCAATGATATTTGAAAAATATTAAAAATCCATAATCACAATTTTTTTTGAAATGCATTTATAGTTAAAATCTTGACAAAATACGTCATGTTTGAAGAAAATGTGCAAATTATTTTGAGTTTGAAATTCATAAAAAATTTCGTTTTAAATCTAAGATTTGAAATGTAATACAAAATTCTTCATAAATCTACATTATTTGTCTACCTTTATCAAAAAAAAAAAAAAATCTACCAGAAAGTCAAATTAAATTTTTATGAGCATTTGAAGTTATTAAAATATTTTTACAACATTGGATATTCACTTGATTTCTTATGTAGCGATTTTCTTATTTTATTGTAATTCAAAAACGAATAACTGTAAATATATGAAAATTTAAATTTTTTTAGTTTTCTATATCTAATTGTCAAAAATATATTTTATTTGTTGGGTAAAAAAGCGTGAAAATTGAATATAAGGCTCCTGGTATATTGTTACTTTAGCAGTTAAAAAATATTAAAAATATATTAGCACAATTTTATTTATAATCATTTAAAGTTCAAATTTTGACAAAATTTATCAAATTTAAAATTTAATAATTGTTTTGTAGTTAAAAATTTTATAAAATGTACAACTTTTATACCTAGCTAATGATTGAAAATTTAAAACAAGGTTCCACGTAAATATAGGTTATATATAAATTACTTTATTCACAATAATATCATCAATTATACTTAGTTTAGGTTTACTGGCCGTCTTCGCAACCTACTGTACAGCAGAGTGATATACCCACTTGCCCCACTTTTTTATTTTTATTTTCCAGGTTTTTTTGTTACATCCTGTATTTATATATGATATATAATTATATTTCGTTAGTTATATTTTTAAACGAAAAATTTAAATGTTTTATTCCGTTTTATTATATTGTCAAGATATGTCACGGTGTATTGGATGGGGCCGAATATCTGATAATATGATCAATGATCACAAATGGCATTGTAAATACTTACATGTACATAACCATCAACACTATGGATAGTTATCTAACCCTCTTAAACTTTAGGGTCCTATACGTGAAATAATGTACTGAAAAACGTACACGTTCAACGTGGTCGAATAAAAGATTCGACACGTGCAGTGTGCCAGTGTGTAGGAGGTGACGGCATTGTTTGACAACGTGTCGAACAATCAGTCTGTCAACAAGTTATCATAAACTAATCGTTTCGTGTACGGGACATGGGTCCCTTTAATATGAATAAAATAAAATACAATATCATTACCTTTATCAATGTAGGTATCTATATATTCTATAGATACGCAGAAAAGCATCAATATCATATTCAAAGCGGAGCGATGATTGTATATTGTATAATATATTAATATTATACCGTATTAGTTTTACAGTGATGTTTTTGTGAGTATGTAATCTTGTTTCAGACCAGAAAAAATCCATTAATATTCAATGCATTGGGTGAACTTGATGGTGATTTCTGGTTGAAAAACGTATCTATTTAGGCCTTAGGGCAGTGGTGCAACTAGGGTTAAAATGTTGATGGGGGGGGGGGGGGTGTAGCACCCACCTGTATTACATAAAAAGTAACCCCCATCCATATCCCATTAAAAATATAAAAAACTAAACAAAAAGACCAAATATTTATTTACTTAAGTTTAATTTTTCACAATAATAATATTATATTACTGTCTGTGGTAATCAGAATAAAAATCCCCAGACTACAATATAAGTTCAATGTTTTATATTATACTCATCACAGCCACATGCAAATTATTGAGCAAATATTTTTAAAGACTAATTAGTGTAATTACCATATTATTAATATTTAGTTACAAATATTATACTAATTAGCTTTTAAAACATATTTGATCAATCCATTTCATGTGGTTGTCAGTAATATTGTATAATCTGGGTCCTGGGAGTTATATTTACTAGGATCGGGGATTTTTTTCCGGGATTGTTCATCAGAGGTTTTTTTCGCTTATTTTTATTCTGCAATTTACTGTATCTATATTATAGTTCAGTACATTTATTATACTGTAAAAGTGTAAAATTATGTATAATAATCTTAAAAATATACCAACATAAATTGATTACTTAAAACAAATACAAGCATACAGCTACTGATATTTACCATATTTCTCACAGGTAATATAAAATAATTATAAATTTTAAATAAAACTTGTTTAATTAAAAAAATAAGAAATACCTACGGTGGAATTTTTAAAGGTTTATTAGTATTTTAGGAAACAATTGAATAATTTATTTTGCGGAGACTATTACAAGTTTTTTTTTTTTTTTTGGGGGGGGGGGGCTAATAATTGTTAATTTAAATTTATTGTGCCAAAAACAAATAAGTAGTATTTTTTATAAATACTTATGTGAATAGATTGATTGAAGCCAAAATATATACTTTTTTTTTTATTCAGATTTGAATACATATTTTTGATTTTTTTCGTGCATATTTTGTCAATTTCTTTATTTTTCACCCTAGTAATTTATTTTTTTCTATGAGAATATTTGATGAATTAGAAAAATATATACTAAAATCATTGATAAATTTCTTTAATTATTGATACCAATGAATTAGGTGTTGTATTGAATCAACAATAGGTATCAAGCAGATTGTTAAAAAAATATGTTTTTTATAATTAATAAAAATTGTTGAGTAAAATCAATTAATTTCGTTGGATCGTTATGAACAAGCCATTTATCTATTATCTACCTAAAATATTAATAAGCATACTACGTAGGTATTTAAATGAGATACGTCGAAACATCGATCATGTACTGCTATAATCGCAATCATAATAATTTTCGTCGTTAAGTTGTTTATTCATGGCTTCTTCTTCGACTTTACCCACGTACTCCTTTAATTGGGAGATTTCGAGCATTAATTTCTTATTCAGCATGGCATGGAATTTCTCTTTTTCATCCATTTTCAAGCGGTGTAGTTCTTTTAATTGCTCGATAGCAAAGTTATTACTTTTTTTACTCACACACGCGTCCTCGACTATTGTTTTTAAACGATCCATTACTGATACAATTTTGTTATCTAGTACAGTGGTTTTTTCCAAAACATGTTTAAGTAACTTTGATGCACTCAGTTCATCAGCCGCTTCTCGTTCGCACATGTTTTCCATGTCGTTTTGAAATCTAGGATAGGTACAATGAGCCAAATATCATATTACTAAATTATATTTGAAAATATAGGGTAGTTCGTAAGTACGCGTGAAATGTAAATATAATAATATACAATGAACATAAACTAACTTGTTCAACTCTGTATTGAGTACAGTTATTTGATTGTGGTTAATTAGAATTGTATCGGTGTACAGCTTCATTTCCTGAACTTGTTCCGCTAGAAGGTCGCTTTTTTTCTGCACACAAAATATTATGAAATATGTATATTGTATATATTATATTTTTTAAACTTATCAAAACACATGGCTTAATTTTCACGATTCACCTTTAATTCATTGGATAATTTTTCTACAGATCCTAATTTTAATTTAGTTTCTACGTTTAATGTGAGTCCATCACCGCCTTCACTTTCATCTACTGTCGGTTTTGGCCACTATAAAAGCAAGAACAAAATATGTAACCTTACATAATCTAAGTATAATATATCAGTTGTATTTTTACTGAGTAGAGTTCAAGTTCAATAGGTTATACTGTTATAGGTACTCCGTTAGGGTACTATATGCACTAGCCAGTAGGTAGGATACTGCGTTACGTCATTACGAGTATTATTATATTGATTGTATGTATTTGGAAATGTATAACAGATATGTTTTTAATTACTAGGGCTCGAATTTAAATGCATTTTTAAAAAATGCATTTATGACTTAAGAACTCTAAGAAATTTATTAAAGAAAAATAGCTAGAATTGACCAGGTTTTCTTTAAAAATCTGCAAGAAAAATGTTGTGATTAGTTTTATTTAAAAACGAGATTAACTTATGTTATTTTAGTAAAATATATGTATTTATAATTTATATATTATATTTCTTTCATAACATTACTAGATTAAAAATGAGCTTAAAAGATAAATAATGCCTTAAAAACGTTTAAAAATGCATTTAAAAAAACCTCGAAAAATACAAAAAGTTTGTTTTTAGCATAGAATAAATAATCGGTAAAACACATTTGGATCTTGGAAAGCATCATGTTCATGTATTCATGTCAAGCATTCCAGAAAAAAAATATAAATCCTATTGATTAATTAATAAAAATATGAAATATTTGAAATAGGAAAAAATACATTTTTGTAAAATTGTGAGTATTTTAGACTTTAGTAATTGTTAAACATTTTTACGATTTATTTTTCTGTATAAAATGGTAGTTAAGTACAATGGTTTAACTTTTAATTTATTAAGACTATAGAAGTATTGTCTATTATTAGACTCAGACTAATAATTAGAATATTTAAGTATATTAATTTGTCGTATTTACTCAACTATTGTGAATATAATTTAACTTTGCTAAATAAAAACAACCTGATTGAAAATAATTTGACTTTTGAGTAAATGTGATTTTACCTGTACTTCTTTTGAACCATCTGAAATTTCATTGACATTCAATTGTTTTGCTTGATTGGAATTTGCATTCACTACAGAGTATACAAAATAAAATTCACAAGTTAATCCAAATCTATCATTTTTATATTAAAAGATTTTTTTTTAAATTAATAATCTACTGAGAAAATGTACACCAATAAAATAATATGGATTACTCTGTATTTCTTTACTCGCTTTGTATACTAGTTCATGAGTATATTGAATATATGGTTATACTGTATAGATTTAACGTTCAATTTGTTTTATTAAATAGTGGGATAAAAACTCAAGACAATTTACTGTGAATTACTGTATTACACATTATTATTATTTCTTGTTTTTAGACCAACGTTTACGGTTAACTTATTTAAAAAAAAATGGTTTATTCTACAAATTTGACTTACATTTATAATAAGTAATCTAGAAATGTATAATCAATGTATAGATAAACTATATAAGGTCTAAACGAATATGTTGATATTACTTTTGATTTCATTAGTATGTATATGATTTTCCGTGGATTTGGGAGCATCAACATTCTTATGGACATTTAACTTATCCGTAATCAAAGTTTCCTCTTCTTTTTTTATCGTATTACAATCATGAACATCAACCAACATTTTAATTTCATTAGTAGGTACATGAATCTCCGTGGATTTGTGAGCATCAACAGTCTTGTGAACATTTACCACATCCGTTATAAAAGTTTCCTCTTCTTTTTTTATCGTATTACAATCATGAACATCAACCAACATTTTAATTTCATTAATAGGTACATGAATCTCCGTGGATTTGTGAGCATCAACAGTCTTATGGACATTTAACTCATCCGTTATAAAAGTTTCCTCTTCTTTTTTTATCGTATTACAATCATGAACATCAACCAACATTTTAATTTCATTGGTAGGTACATGAATCTCCGTGGATTTGTAATCATCAACAGTCTTGTGAACATTTACCTCATCCGTAATCAAAGTTTCCTCTACTTTTTTTATCGTATTTTTATCACAAACATTACCGAACAATTTGATTTCATTAGTATGGACATGATTTTTCGTGGGTTTGGGAGTATCAGTAGTCTTGTGAACATTTACCACATCCGTAATCAAAGTTTCCTCTACTTTTTTTATCAGTTTTTTATCTCGAACATTAATATTCTGATAGAAAAAAAAATCGATGATAAATTATAAGCAAAATCGTATTGAATATTTTATTGTATTCTGATAATTTTGTATAGTTCAACAAAAACCGATATCGTTAAATATTATTTATATTATTATAACATAGGAGTACTAAAATATGTTAACATTTTCACTATGTTTTTGTAGTATTATATAGTCCCAAAAACCAAAATTAAACCCATAAAAAAAAAAACCGTAAATAAATTTGCTTTATTCGAAAAACTATATTTATTCTCACCGGCTTAGATACACTACGTAAAGGTAACAAAGGCGATCTGTGTTTGGGAAGATTGTCAAACGGTTCTTTTAATTTTCCCTTTACTAGTTGCTCAAATAATTTGGTTAGGTAAGCATTTCTAAGTGATTCCTCGTGTTTACCAGTTTTGAATAACTTGTGTAACCATTCTCGGCATAATAATTTTTCTAAAAAAAATTGTATACATAGTACATACACAAAAACATATACATAGGTATATTTATTTATTTAAAAACTTGTATTTTATAATAATTATTGGTGTACGTAATATTATATGGGTGGTTATTTTAACAAAAATTACTCGTTGTTTCAAAAACTATCAATATTTTTTAAAGTAGTTTTTTTATTAATTTTATTTGTTAAAAACAACGGTATTATAAATATTGGTTGGAGTAAAATGTATGAAAATTGAGTAGTTATATTCAGTTATAACTTAAAATTATTTAAAAGATGGTGGTATGGAGTGTCATAGCGGTACCCCACAAAGGGTCCACTACTCAGTTCATCAAAACTTTAAAACTTATTATTAAAAATAACTATTAGTTCAAATTTTTTTGTTTATGTATAATCAGTATGTTCTGTTTCTATTTTTTAAAAAAATTCGTTTTATTACGTACTTAGTCGTCATTATAAGAATTATGATAAAATATTTTTTTTCAAAAAACTTAAAATGAGTGTTCACTTAAAATAAATCATAATTTATCTTATATTATTATATAAGTATTTATACCTACACATTAACTGGTATAGTTACTATTACATTTTTGATTTTCTAAAACATACTTTTCAATGCTATTAGTCAGTATAATTATATAGGTACGTTAGAGATAATAAATTGTATTCTTTGATTTAAAAATAAGACAAAACTTCATAAATACCGAGGTTTGATTTTAACGCGACAAAGTGCGGTTCAATTTTAACTAAAAGAGTTTTAAACTCTTCATGTAAATCTTCATTATTTTCCAGAATGTTATTCATATTAAAAATGTACAATATGAAAAAAACTATGTTTTATTAAAAATGTACAATTAATTACTTTATTGATTTTTTATTACCATAGCTATTATTTCTCTGATAATTGCAAATAAATAGTTTCTACATATAAACCACTCAATAGTTAACAAAAAAGTATCGGATTAAGTTTTTTTTCAAAAATTACATATTCGTTTAAATAAAATGTTAGGTCAACAAATTTGTTTTAAATGTCCAAGAAAATAGATTCATCATCAAAATATATTTGTTGATGTTTGTACTTAATTTTGTACATTATAATTAGGATAGTGTTTGTATTACTTAATCTTTATTTCCACACGATATTAAGAGTGTGGCGAGAATTTTCTTGTGGTAAAAGCACGTTTAAACAGCTGTTTATTTATATTCGCGAAAAAGTGACGTACAACATTCCGTGTATAAAAACTGGTGTTCGTAAGTCTACACCAACATACACAAATGTTTGACCCTGAACTTTGTGAGGTGTCATAGAAAATGCTAGTCTAACGGGAAATTGATGTCTTTGCATGGTACAGCCAAGTTTACCTTTGTTAGAGTGTAATGTAATTTTTGGAATGTGCACCTCTTTTCCCGAATTTTCTTCAGTGCCTATTCATCTTAGCTTTAATAATATAATACATAACTCATTAATAATTTACCTGGTGCCATAATAATATTGTCCTGAAATATTTAAGTTATTATCTCTTTTTTAAGTTATTTCATTCCTGCTTATGTACACGTGGTGGCATTGTGGTAAATCGGCTACATCAATGTAATTAAGGAAATCAGAAAGTATACCGCAGAGGTCTTTTAGTTTATCTTTCAAATAAACGTAGCTGTGATAAATTTTTAAATCAAAGGCAGTTTTTAAATTATCTCAACGTTATATTGTGTTACAAGAGTTAAAAGGTGCAATTATATGGCTCTGTCTTTCATATATCTTGAAATATTATATTGTTACCTAGCAGTACAGTTTTCAAAAAACATCATCAATTAAATTTCCATATGAAAGAATGTCAACTGGTTACTCAATTTTACCAGTATTATTTATATAAGTATTATTTATACCAACTATTAAAAATATTCGGCAAAATCGGTTTATTGTTTCTTAATTATTATTTATTTTACTTCTTTATAAGTCACGGCTGTCACGGCAATACCACGTAGGTACCTGGGAAACATTATTTTCAAAATCGACTTTTTTGTATCATTTTATAGAAACACACATGTTCTGAATATTAATTTATGTTCTTTGAAATAACCAAATAATATCAATATTTCAATTTTTTTTAAATTTTTCAAAATTTCGAGCATACCTAACTCAAAAACGTGAATTTTCCTGAAGATGAGAGCTTGACCAATGAACTAATTTTTTAAAAACCTCTAGTTTAGAAATTCTTACGAAATCCTTACGGTCGTTTTTGAGAAAAAATGTACAGACACAAATTTAATATGTATGTATAAGTACCTACTATATTTAATATTATTTTTTTATTAAAAACAACTAGTATTAATGAATTGTGGTGGAAAACTTGATACAAACAAAAATTGTTTATGCTCATTTTATTTAGTTAATTTTGTCTATATATTATAGAGAGTAAGGAGCATAATACGTAATTTTAAATCACATTGGTTAATAGTTAATGTGAATATTATTATTACCGATTTCATTTATAAACGTGGTTATATTTTATTTAAAATATTAGAGTCAGGTATTTTGGAATTTGGATAGTATAAAACAATAGCGATTAGTGAACAGATCATATTATTATTATATTATAAATTATTTTACATTTCAGAGTCTATACTTTACAGATAAACTAAGTATGCAACATAATATGCTTACATTCATAGTTATTGTCTGCTTGTGGTGTTCAGCGAGGCCGGTGGAGTCTGAGACGGGTTCGCGTCGGCCTTGAATACTGCTGTTGTTATACTTCAAACAATAAAACCATAGACACTCGGTTTGTTTTACGTTTTAATGAGAACGGCGAGTGGCCAACGGGTGATTTCCCGCTCACGACTAGATCACGATACGCAATAATAATATAATATACCTATTTATATAATATTATATTATTATATATAATAGTAATATATTAGCCATTATGGTTAGGTGTATGCACAAATAAAATCGAACGGTATGGAGTTAAATCATATTTTGATTTCCTATACGATAATACTAAATGTAGTTAAAAAGAAAAAGTTGCCACGTAGACGCCATATTGTATGATCGTTCGTCATTCAAATCCAGAGGTGTTGCACTCCAAGCGTACATTATCCCAAAATATGTTATTAATATTTTCGTTGTACAATAATTATTATTGTTTCCAACTATCAAAACGCATTGTATTATGCTTTTGCATAAATTAAGCCATGCGTTGTTGATAAAACGTACATATTTAGTGAACTGTGCATCAGCTGTACCTACTTATTTGCTTTGTAAATGTGATTGTTTAACTATTTCCTGAATAAGAATTTTTTTTAATACAGTCAATATTTTACTATGTGAATACCATGAAAGTACGACAAACGGTTTCTATTATGTGTTAAACTACCATGATAAACGACAGTTATATACGTTTTGTAAAGTGACCGTATACAGTATGAATTCCCTAAGGCATTATTTTTCCTTTTAGTCGTTATTAGAATCATGAAATTTAATAAACAAGTCATAAGAAACACAGTGATTTTTTAAGGACCCGTCGACTACCATACTTTAAATCTTTGAGTTAACCTGTCGGCGTTGTGGTTTGTGGATTATTTTTTGTCATCACTCGAGTTTACTCGTCTTGAAATATTCAAAATCTGTTTAGTAAGTATATTATGCACTACTATTAAATGGCTGTTGTAGTGTTGTGTCTACTTATACTCGCATACCTACCGTTTAAACTTAACGATTAAAAATAACAAGATACCTTTTATGAATACTACTTAACGTTAGCACGATTATATTAGTAGGTAGTTACTAATTTCATATTATGTTAATATATAATAATATAAAATACGCATTTATACACTTTGTTACCACGTTTGTGTTATTGAATTACGTCGATGTACATTATGGATTATCAGTTATCAACGATGGCTGAAGTCCTCGCGAGTCGCGGTTCACTTATCAAATTAATGGTTATTCTGTAATTAAATTAAGAACAAAAAATAGCACGATGAACTTGTAATTAGTGCAAGCGTTTTGTGTACAACCCCTAACTGCAATCTTGAATTAATTGTATATTATTTCCGAGTAAAATAAAATAAATATGTTTTTTCTTCGAGTTTTGTTTAGAATTTTATTATATTTCCGATTCTAAAATCAATGCATTCAGTTAAAAAAAATAATAATATAGGTACCTACCATACTGTTCCGTGTCGAGGCAAGCGAAGTAAGACGAATGTCTCATATCAAGGGAGTGATGAAAAACAAAATGCACTGTACAGAACAATATTGACAATGACTTTCTTAAAAAAATGTATACAGTTTATTTGTAGAACCTAAACAAAAATAATAATTCTATTCGAATATGCTAGGTACTATACATTTATATTTAAATAATTAAAAAAGATACATTATAATCAATTTTAGTTTCATGGTCGAAATGCATAATTATAAATTATAATACAATTGCAGTAGGTATTTATCGTATTTTATTTTATTGGATGTATCTCAAAATATAAATATTTATAATTAAATATTGAGAGTATTAGAGCAAACATAATATTGTAATTTTGTGTAGGTATTTAAAATGTTAAAATAAGTAGGTATTTATAGTAACACACAATTACTTGGGAATAATATAATCTATATACACATTAGATGTAGTTGGCACCTGTCTTAATCCAAAACAATGAATTAAAATATCTATAAAACCATAAACCACAAACAAAACTGAAAATAAGATTTTAAAATTATATAAAAATAATGAACTTAGTTGGGTTAGGTATGACATTTAGGTAATTAACTAAAACAAAAAAAACCTAATTAATTGAAATGTAAAATGTAAAACTAAGTACAAATTATAGGTTCGTAAATTTGACTAGATAATACACAATTCGATTTTCGATTGATATAACAACACTCAGCAACTGCTTTGTTAACCTTATCACAGATTATGTAAAATAAATGTATATTATCTGTAATATCACATCAATAATATTTTACCATGCGCGATAAAAAATGCATAAAATTATATTCTATGAATAAAAAATCAAGATTTTCACATAAAATTGTGATATGATGAAAAAACGTTGTGGGTTACATCACTTGGCAGTTGGCCCTATTCCGTCGTCAAGGTATTGCAATATCCAGTAATTATTTTGTATAATAATATCATTGATTATAAATACTAGTATTTATAATCAATGATAATATACAAATCCACCCATTGTCTGATCATAGATATTTTACATGTTTCTGAATTCTAATAGTTGAAGACAATACTTTTATTGTGTTTCATAATAAACTTTATACCGAATGCAAATCGAAATCGTGTAATTATAATATACTTTATCTTTATTTTTGGCTGATATTATAAATATTATGAATAATATCATATCAAAATACCAGTAAATGCCAAGTGCCGACGTAAGTATAGTAAGTTTTACATTATACATTTCTACACACACGTGGTATACGATTGTGGTATATCGCTTACATACAAACGCCGCTCTGTAAAGATGTCTTCTGTTGTCGAGAAATTCTCGATAAGTCATCAAAATAATACATGACGTGTAGGTCATCGAACACAATGGAGAAGGGTGTCTCGTTTTATCAGACGATGAAACATGAACAATTATTTTGACTGTAATCATAATTTATAATAATTATATTTTATTATACGATGTGATGTACCTACCCGGCATGTGCGCCTATTGGTTGTTATATTATATTATGTGCATACGTAATCTAAAATTCATAATAATTAATAATTATAAAAACAACAATAGTTTAGAGGATGTAAAATGTAAGCACGTAATACCCGTATGGCCGTATATAATAATATAGTGCATTGATACTGTTTATATTTACGTCAGTGGCGTAGACATGATTTCTGAAAGTGGGTGGGTATCAAAAAAAGAAAACGACACAGCTTAATGGGGCGGGGGGGGGGAATTGAAAATCCCCCCACCCACTCAAAACTTTTTACGTGGGTAGGGGTAGTAAAATATTTAACAATATGGAAAAATGAATATAATTTGAATTGATTCAAAATTCACATTAAACACAATATGGAAAATTATCCACTCCAAAGCCATTGGGATGAGGGATCTGACCCTCACGTCCCCTCCTTGTATACGCCACTGATCTACCATCTACGTAAGTACAATATAGCTAAGTTAAAATATGGTTGTATCTAATATCTATATTCTATAATATCTTCAATACTAGAGAATTTAAGTCCAGGGTTCATTTTAAGGATTTTTTCAACTGCAAAAAGAGACAGTATAGCATAGATTTATTAGATTTTATAGTCATACAAGGTCTATGCAGTCACGTGAATATATATAGGATACATTGTAAGAGAGACCACGCAAAGGCTCGAACGCACAGTTCTAGTTTGTTCGCACTAAGAAGTGTACCTATACTTATTATATAGTTATCTTAAGTTACTTAAAGCATTCTTAAATTTCAACATTTTAAATACAGTTGAATGATCGATCTAAATTAAACTAGGTACATAACAAATTAAAATGTATTTTTTTCCGATGTTTTATGAAATTTATAGTTATTTTATCGATGTACGATGGACAAAATAAAGCTATATTTTTTGTCACAGAAACAGTTAATATCGAATCCCCTCAGGAAAAAAAAAGTCTGGATGAATTATCACGAATAAAAGAATAATTATTTTACTAGGTACTTACTTGACCACTAAAAAAATAATTGTAATAATAACGATTTAATATAAGGATAGGTAACCAATTTTTTATTATTACTTTACATAAACTAAGAAACTGATTTATTACACAACATTGTGTCAATGTTAATATAGGTAGGTAAGTAAATAACGTTCAATGATAGTTAACTAAAGGTAATTATGATATTTAAATTTTAAATTAATAAGGTATTGACAATACCTATATACTGTTTGGAGCACGGGAAAAAATAAGTTTAATGATATGAAATTCTAATTGTTTTTCAGTTGTTTGTATACAGACTCTGTATTTGTTGACATATATTTGAATGTTTTACAATAATTTTGATTTGCTATGTTACACGTTTGTAAGGCGGTGGCATGCGGTTGAAAAGTCCACTTAATGGAATCGGTGCCGATTTTCTAAATTTTCCGAAATTCTATACAATTTGAAAATTATATTTTATATTTTAGTTACTACCTAGCTTAATTATAATACATTTACACTAATCTATGTCTGTGGACTGTGGTAGACAAATACGTTTGAAAAAGAACAAATATTGTGAATTATTCAAATGCATATTATAGCTTCTATAATTATAATTTTGAAAATCGGGCTTAATCCAAACTGCAAATGGTTCTCTTCTTTAAAATAAAAAAACATTAACGAAATCCTATTATTCTACAAGGCGTGAGAGTTTTTTTGTAAGACATGTTTTTGTGCTAAAAACTACACCGGCACCAACGGCTTTAACTAAAATCACACAATAACACCAAAATAATAATAAATTAAAAATGAATTACTAAAAAATATAAACTATAGTTATAATATAATATTTCAGGCGGCTTGACTGTAGAAGAATATTTTAATGTATACACGCGTAATACAAAATAATAACAATTCATAAGAATAAAAATATTACTTTCATCGACCATCATTCGTAAAATAATCAATTAATAATAAAAATATCAATTACCTACCTACGTGTAACATATTTTTAAAGTGTGTATCTAGCTTTTTCAACCCAGATATTTTATTACCAGAACCAAAATGTTAACAAAACCCCGTTATACTGACATCATATTTTTGATAAAAAAAATTCTTAAAAATCGAGCTAAACTGCATTATTTAAATATATTTGTGCAATAGTGCAATAGTGAATAATGTTTATTACGAAGTAATTTATTCTTAGTTACAGCTACCATAGGAGATTTGGGTTTTATGTGTTTTTTCTATAAAATAAGTATTCTATATTAGTACCTATAAATAATAATATATATAGTTAAATAAGTTATAAGACATAAGAACATAAAAATAGTTCGCCAATTTAAAAAAAATCATGGGGGTATATGACACACAATTCCCCCGTAATTACGCTATTTCAATAATGCACATGTATGCTCTTAATTTGTCAAAAACCAACATTTTACACTTAAAATTTTTCAAAATGATGTTCTTATTTGTCCAAACTGACTTTACTAGATCGAAAAAAATGGCAAAATATGCCATTAATAATATGCTCAATTATGCATTTATATGCAAAGACAAAATATGTTAACTAAGTAAAATTTTCAGTATATCATTATTATTAATTAGCAGTGTTCTGAAACATATTCATACATCTCTCACATTGTTTTCGACCGTTCTAGACAAATATGAAGAACTAGAAGTCCTCAGCCCTAGTTATTACCTACAAATTTAAGAGATTTAAATACTATAGCAAAAAAATTCATAAATGTCATTCTCCTTCTAGATTTTGTAAGTTTATACAGAATTGCTCAAGTATTTAAAATACATTTAAAAATTAAAATGCAAATAAAGTATTTAAATAGGTACTTAAAACAGTTGTCCCCTGACGTCATGTTTATGGTATCATTCGCTATGGATAGTCTGTCAGGCCGCGGGGGCATAACATGTATATACTATTGCAATAAATTTAATTTATTTCAATAAACAATGGGAGCCAGAGGAGTATTAATGCTAACGCGGTTCCCCTTTTGCTCTTGATTAACAAGTAAAAAAAGAAGTACTTACAACAATTAATATAAGTAATATTAAGTATTAATATAAGTATCATTGTGACTTGACTACTGACTTACACACTGTAAAATGTATCTACATGTATTTATTATTCAATTATAAACTGCAACAGATATAGGTAGTCGCTAGGTCAAAATATTAGATGCCTATATTGGTTATATTTATTATATAACAGATAATAAAATGTTTAATATTAATTAATATTATCTAGATTGTTGTTTGTTACAATTTAATAACTGACTTAATGGCATGAAGTAAATATTGTTGTTTTAATAAATTTTTAATGAGTTTTTATAACCTTATATATCATAAATGTTTAAAATATAATAAGCAAATCAGTATGAAATATTATTTTAAAATAATTATGCAAGGTTAGCAATTTGCTTTTTTTGATTGTGCAGTGTACATAATAATATAAAACTATTTGTTAACACATTATATTGTAGAAAAACTAAACTTAAATAATCAAACACACTTTTTAATTGTGATCAGAGGGAGGAACGTATTTGTTTTACAATTAGGTACCTATATGTTTTTTTTTAATAGACCCGGATGTCCCAATATAGCTACAAAGTGACCCATATCATAACCCCTTAAAAAATTGGGTTTGCTACGAATTACGATAAGTCACTTAGAGCTTGTTTAACACACCATGAAAGGGATAGCCAAAAAAAACCACTCTTCGTATTGACAATATAATATGGCCACTGTCGTTACTGTGTCACGTAACAATGATGCAATAAAATAAATACTGTGGCGTGTTCTATATCCTATATACCTACTGTAAAATATCATTTATTGCATTTACAGTTATGTTACTTCACATTTTGATGGTTTAAGAATCAACGAATACATATAGTGATAATTTAATTATTTATTTAAAATTTTTCATTCTATCGGCTGAACTGTTATTGCATTCTATGCCTAGTAGTCTGAGTTGCCGTTATCGCAATAACATGATGACGTCTTTGACTTCATCCCAGATTCAGAATGGGCTCTCTGTTGAGTACTTGGGTTATCCTGGTACTGACTGTAAGATCCCCGCGTCGTCGTATTAAATTCCATCCCGTATGGACGGACGTTAGGTGGACGGACGTTAGGAGGACGAATGTTAGGTGGACGGACGGAGTTCGAACGATCTGCCATTGAACGGATAGATGTTGACCAGTCAGGCGGCGAACGTGTACTTATCGAACGATTGTTTCGATCGGCTTGCGGACAAGTGAAATTCGACCGATCCATCGATGGACGTATAAAAGTCGAAGATGCCTGTGGAAGTGTAAAAGACGAACAGCCGGCCAGTGGACAGGAAGAGGTTGAACGATCGGCTGGCGCACCTGAACCGCATGTTGAACGATCGGCAGAGGCACGTGGACAACTTGAACGCTCTGATGGACAGGTGGGGATGGGACGATCAGTTGTTGCTCGTGTACCACTTGAACGTTCGGGCGGTGGACAGGTAGAAGTTGTACGATCGGCTTGCGCACGTGGACAACTTGAACGCTCTGATGGACATGTGGGGATTGGACGATCGGCTTGCGCACGTGGACAACTTGATCGCTCTGATGGACATGTGAGGATTGGACGATCGGCTTGCGCGCGTGGACAACTTGAACGCTCTGATGGACGATCGGCTTGGGCACGTGGACAATTTGAACGCTCTGTTGGACAGGTAGAAGTCGAACGATCAGCAGTCCCGCGTGTACAGCTTGAACGATCTGGCGGTGGACAGGTGGGGTTTGGACGATCGGCTGGGGCACGTGGACAACTTGAACGCTCTGATGGACATGTGGGGATTGGACGATCGACAGGCCCGCGTGTACAACTTGAACGATCTGGCGGTGGACAGGTGGGGTTTGGACGATCGGCTGGGGCACGTGTACAACTTGAACGCTCTGGTGGACAGGTGGGGATTGGACGTTCAGGCGGTTGACAGGTAGAGGTCGAACGTTCAGCAGGTGGACAGGTGGAGATCGAACGATCGGTAGGCCCGCGTGTACAGCTTGAACGATCTTGTGGTGGACGGGTGGTGGTCTTACATGTTCGTCGCTTTTTCTCCAACGGAACTTCTTGGACTTCCGAATTGTTCTGCTGACCTGAGTCGCTGGTCACCACCGTCCCGAAGTTGATGATGATCTGCGATAGTTGCCGGTCTTCTGTATCACAGGTAGATGGTTGCGAACGCTGATCGTTTCGGTGACGGGACTGAGATTGATGCATTCCACCGTTGTTCGGCAAGCAGAGCTGTTCCGATGATCGTACCCATTCCGGTTGGGATTTCGGCTGATGTGCATAGGTTGTGCGGTTTTTGCCGGAGTTGCAGTTCGACGCCGAAGGTGCCTGTCCGCACGGACCACGCTGTCTGTCTTTTGAATCGTTTGCCTCAGCACATGGATTACGCCCTTGTTGAGGACGCCCGCTGTTCACTTTAATCCATTCCGGAATCGGTTGTGATTTTAAGAAATCACATATACTCATTTCGGACCGTTCCTCACGTCCGCCGCACACATTTTTTCGTGGCTTAGGTTTTTCCTCGCATTTTGATATTAGTTGGCAACAGCATCGGTCCGACTTGCACACATCTTTATTGTTTTGTCCCATCGTCCGGTCCGTTAAAATACTGTTGTAGATACTTGTTCGTAGAAGTCAGTGTTACACGGTAAAATTTTGTTTTTATTAATAACTTTATAATTTCAATTATTTAGTTATAAGTAAGTTGCATTTCATAAGTAATTTTTTTGATTTTAAAATACTATGCGTACCTGAAAATTGTTGTGTTTGTATTTTTTTACTCGGGTTTAACAATATTACACCGTTACCTAGAGAATACCACTCAATAACAACATATTATTATTAGAGACCAGACTTTATTGCACTAAACAGTAAACATCATATGTGAAAATTGTATTGATATTTATCAATACAATTTTCACAAATATATAGATATAGAGTGATTAAAGAAGATATTTTAATATGTTTGGAATAATGATGAACGTCAATAATAAAAAGGTGGGCTAATGGGTATACCGCTCTGCTGTATCCACAGTTGTAGTTGTCGAGTATGTCATTATAATGAACGTGTTGTATTTATAAATTATATTCAATGATAAATCATTGCATACCTACGAAAAACAATTCTAAGCGGATACGTTGTGTCCTCCTATAAATAATCCAATTTAATAATTCAAAAAAAAAAATTAATAAATATCGTTAATATCTCATGGCTTTAAATAGTGGAACTTTCAACTTTCTAGTAAACTTATTTTTTTGTAAGGTAGAACAATGTATGGGGAATTTTCTATTAAATTATCTAATGTTAGCTAATGTTAAAAGAAAAACTTTTATGAATTTTTAACAGAAAAATAATTTCTCATGGCTATATAAAGAGCTTAAAAATAGTCAAAATAATTTGAAAATTTTACTGCATATTATGGTAAATGCTAAAATAAATATTTGGTTTAAAAATTGAGGTTTCTTCGGTTTTTATTTTTGAACTACAAAAAAATATCAATAATCAATTAATGGAAATTAAATTTACGTTTGAATAGGTATCCAATGTAAAAATGAATTTGACTTTCCGGTAAACTTTTTTTTTTAAAGTAGGAAAAGTTACGTGAAATCTTGTACTATTTATAGGTATAAATAGAAAATGTTTTATGAATGTAATAAATATTAGGAACATATCTTTTTGATTTTATGTAAATCGTTATTAAGGACTAATATCCTTAGTAAAATTAATTACATATATACTCATTCAAATTTAGATTTAGATATACCAATGAACATTTAAAAAAATAACATCTGTCTAATAACTTACAGTATAAAATTATGGTTTTTATTTGAAATAAAATTTGGGATCTGGCTCTGCTGTATATAGGAGTCTAGAGTATACCTCGTCATTGAGTAAGTCATTGTAAATTGTAATGGAACATGGATGTGTTAAATTTGAATTCAATGATAAAACATTGCATTGGTAGGTATAATATGGTGTACGAAAAATGATTCGTAGTGAAAACGGTCAATGGTTACTATTCATCTTGATGATATTAGTATAAAAATGCTATTATTAAAACTCACAGCATTGTGAAGTCTCGATAGTTATATGACACTGGTTATTGAAATAAATATATATCATATGTTATCTTATAAATTATAACTTAAAAGTACGTAACACCAGTGGCGTAGACACGATTTCTGAAAGGGGTGGATCAAAAAAAAAAAACGAAATAGCTAAATGAGAGGGGAAATCCCCCATCCTCTTAATACTTTTTACTAAGGTAATAAAAAGCCAATGGGGGATCTGACCCCCACGTCCCCCCCTTGTCTACGCCACTGCATAATACATATACACATGTGTCATCCAAGTGGATGAACAATATATCTATATACATTATATTATATGATATTATATAAAGGCTCCTATAGAAACTCTTGGGCTCTTATAGAGACAGAGTTGGTTATTTTGTAGGTATAAAAGTATCCAAAATTATAACATTGGAACTAATTACATCGTTAAAAAGGTGAGCAAGTGGACACCGCTCTGCTGTACAGTAGATGTCGTGGATCACTATAATGGATGTGTTAAATTTGAATTCAATGATATAGCCATATAGATACTTAATACAACATGGTATACAAAAATCGATTCGGAGTGAAAGCGGCATGTAAGCTAAATTACTAAGTATATTTTATGATATTATTGCTATTAAAGTAATTTATTTACTATTATGAATACAGTATATCTTATAGATTTTTTGATTTTTTTGGTCCCAATATGAACTATTAATGATAAACCTTATTTTCAATTTTCAATTCTTAGCTATAAAAATGAATAAATATACAATTTTTTAACTACAAAATAATGTGTATAAGCTACTGGAAAATTTCAATTTTATAAACCTCTCAAACGTTCCAACTAGATTCACTTCCCAACCATAAAAGATATAGAAGTAGAAAATTGTTTCGATTACTTGTAGTACCTATAGGTATCTGGTATACAGATACAAAAATAATAATATTGATATTTGATTTTACAACGAAGCGTGTTTTATGGTTGTTTGTAATTTTTTTATACCTAATTATACGTATTATATTTAAAATGTTTTTACTAGGTACAAAGGTGCTTTGATTTTCAACAAGGGAAGTGACGAAGCGAGGAATGTTAACGTTTTAGTTAAAGCACAAATAAAAGCAATCAGCTTACTTATAATAATAATTTTAACCGTAATAGTTATGACTATAATCGTTTTAAAAAATAGAATACTACTTTTAGGAGTCGTCAACCGTTTGTTAGTAGGTAATTAAGTGAACTACACAAAATAATAGTCAAAAGTTTAAGTTAAATAAAAATAAAAATTATAATTAGCTATTCGCGAACAAATAATAATAATAATAATAATAATAATACTAATACTAATAAGTAATACGTAATACATAATTGTATTATTTTATATAATAAACATTATACAATATTACAATTTACAATATTCTCATATAGTTACGGTAGGTACCTATAACCTACATATTATTATTATGAACACGTGCAGGACATTACACGTCGCAATGTAGAACTAAACTCGCTCAAGGAACTACTAACAGAATAATAATAGTCACCCGTTTAATCGGAATAATTTCATGCGACCTCTCACTTATATTATAATAATAATTCGCGAACAATAAATTATTTTTCATTTGGCCGTCGGAATCAGTGGTGGTCAAATGATTTTGTTATGGTTGGGGGGGGGGAGGCCGGCTGATTTCTTAACATGCACACTATTTGATCTTTAACGTTTTTAACCTACCATTTTAATATAATATATATTAGTTATAAATATTGAAAAAAGGTCAAACAACCCTTCCCCCACCATCCGTTTGATCATCACTGATCGAAATGGCTACGATATTTCCAGACGTAACAAAACGACATAATATTGGTGATGTTAACAATACACAACCGTCGGGAAAAGGTTGCGTGCCGAACGTCAAACGTGTATCCTGTGTGGGCCATATGGCATATCGCATAGGTATGACTGGTATGAGGTCGCTGAACCATATAACTGCTGTAATCGAACCCAAAACCGTTTCCAATCTCATATTATTGTGCACTATAAAAAAAATAATACATTACACAATAATTGATAATCATAAACTTTGTAAATCGTCTGATGTACGGTAAGTCGGTACACGATCAATAATATTACCAATTAATAAAGTTGAGACTCTATTCAATGTAAACGGATACATTGTTTTAAATAAACAATAGTTAAATAGTTATACAACTATATAATAGTTAGTAGCTGATACCGATTATAGTCTCAACATATTATTATAATTTATCGAGAATCTGGCTATAATGCAGTCTGAAAAACATCGACTTATGCAAACGACCAAACCACTTTGAATATACACCAGTTCTCTTCCGATTAGTGAATTTAAGCAACGTCGGCGTAGTTATAGTGCTTGGATGGGTGACCGTTATGTGCCGTTGGAATTCTCTAGTCTCTACTGTCTTTAATTTTTAAAAAGCTTAAATTTAGATATTGTACTTTTTATATTATACTAGCTGATCCCGTGCACTTCGTTGCCGTTAAATGTACCAACTCTATATGACTCAAACTTTGTTCAATTCGTTATTTAATATTCGGTGTATGGTGTTCAAAATTTATCTTAACTTTTCTGTTGCCTGGAATAAAAATTCTGATTCACAGCGGTATATATTATCAGGTAGGCAATCTACCTGCGGTAGATTGCGGACCCCGTGCTGTTTGTAACTGTATGGATTTAACTCTAAAGTATCAAAGTTATACCAAGTTCGTCGTTTTTACTTAATCCTAACCTAACCTATAACCGTACTAAAATCCGATGAATATAAAAAAATAAATTTAATTCTTTTTAAATTTGCCTATCTTCTTCCCAGAGGTCTATTCTATACACAAACATTAATTTATATATATGTTGCCGGCAAAGTGTTGAATATAGGCATTCTATAAATTGTTTAGACATTCTATATAATTTCTTGAATTATTTGACAATGTATTAAATTTGAATGTTATTTTATATTATGCCTAGGATATCTATAGATTCCCCAGGATTTTTATAGAATGCCAATACTATGTTAGGTAATGTGTTAAATCAAAATATATTTATTATTATTTATTGCTTATTATTCATTTATTACAGCATACAGATGATGAATGACATTTCGAACTGCATAAAATATTATTCTATACACACGAACATTTTAGATTCTGAGTGGAGCGATGAATGTATTGATTTTACAATGATATGTGTTTTTTTTTTATATTTTTTTGTGCCTGTCATCACCTTTTAGGACAGTATAAAAGTGCTTAGATTTTTTTCAATAGTAACTTTTCTGATAGGAAAGTGAATCTAGTTGGTACTTTGGGGGGGTCAAAAGCAAAAATTTCCCAGTAGTTTTCAAAAGCGCCGTGAAAAACAAAAGAAAAATTAAGGAAAAATGGGATTTTTTACGCAAAATCTGTTTTCAAGAAAATCGATTTTGGTTTTTGGTGCAACTTAAAAATAAATGACCGTAGATACTTGAAAATTTCTCTGAATGTTTATATTAGTATTTTCTATACACGATCAAATTTTGAAAATAATTTTACTCTTTTTGAGCTGATTACAGACATTGTCAGTTTTCAATTTTTCAAGTTTTCTTTTCTATAAATATCAATACAATTTTATTTGTTGACTAAAAAAGCGTAAAAATTTAATATAAGGCTCCTGATATATCATTCTAATAGTAGTTAAAAAATATTAAAAATACATAGGCACAATTTTTTTTTATAAGCGTTTAAAGTTCATATTTTGACAACATTTATCAAATTTATAATTTAATAATTGTTTTGTAGTTAAAAATTTATAAAATGTTCAACTTTTATAGCTAAGGATTAAAAATTAAGAACAAGGCCCCACTTAATAGGTTATATATAAATTACTTTATTCACAATAATATAATCAAATATACTTGGTAATATCATAGGCTGACTGACCGTTTTCGCTCAGAATCGTTTTTCTTATACAATGATATTATATCATTGAATTCAAATTTAACACCATCCAGAACAGTGATCCACTTGTAACTTACTGTACAGTAGAACGACATCCACTTACCCACCTTTTTTGGATTGACACTTTGTCTTGCATGTGCATTTTATAAAACCTTGTCCAGTTCCTGTAGATTGTTGAGTTGCAATTGTGTGTAAAGCAAATGTATTTTCTCTTGGAACTTGGTCAATTGTTATTACATTTTTTTGGCATATTGAGAATTTTGACCTTGAATATAAAGATTTTAAAAGCCCTTCCTTAGTCCCTAATCTATATACCCATCAATTTAACCTGCAAAAATATTTTTATGATCTTAAAATAATAAAATATAAACGGTTGAATTACTATATAATATGTATTATTTTATGTTTACCTCTATAACAACGGCTAAAATATTTCAAGCATCTTCGCGACCTTTATCCACATCGGGAACTGGAACTCTGATTGTAGCACCTACTTCAGCCGGTTTAAGTTTTTTATCTGACCATGTTTTCATTTTGTTTTAATTGTTTGATTTTCAAGATTTTCTTTAGTCTTTCTTCGATTATCTATGGCATTTGCGTTAATTGATTGAATTGTGGGAATTGTATCTTGAATTGAATTGTTTTGACTATTTTCATAATGATTGCCATTATCGGGAAGTATTGGATCATCATATTGAAGCTCATTTTTTTCAAATATTTCTAGTAATTGTTCTTCGTTTTCTAAATTGTCGACTACTTCTTTCGGTAAATTTTATGTACTAAGTCTTACCTTGACTTTACAATCAAATAATGCCTCATATGGTGAAATCTTAATGCCATATTTTTCATTAATTGAATGAATCATTGACTCCAATGAGAATTTTTTTCTGTTTGCATCCATGTTATAAGCATATTCTCGACGTCTTGATTCCCTCTTTCAACACTCCCCTGACTTTGGCTGTGCCTTGGCTTACCGTGAATAATTTTAAGTTCAGGCCACATGTCTTTTAAGTTAAAAAAACTATGTTATTTGAGAATTCACGTCCATTATCAGATTGTAGGATTGATGGAGCTCCTATTAGCGTAAAAATATTTATGAGGTTGAATGCTACTTCCTTTGCTCGTTTATATTCAAGTGGCTTAAGAATTATAAATTTGGTGAGGTGGTCTTGGTATACTAATATAAATTTATATTTTCCATCTGGATATGACTGAAAATCAATGAGGTCAACCTGACATCGAGAATTGAATTCCGGTGAAATAATAGGCTTAACCACTACTCCTTTTTGAACGCCTTTTTGTTTCTGTTGACATGGTTCATATAACTGTAAAAATACCTCTACATCACACCGGGTAATATTTTTATATTTTCTTGAAAGTTCAGAAATTATCCTGTCACGACTACCATGACCAATTGATTCATGTGTAGTTTTTAGAATTTCGTAAAGTTCCTCTTCATTAGCATGAAATAATATTTTGCCATCAGCAGTTACAGGAAAAATTAATTTTTTTTTTGTTGTACTACCAGAATGTCGTATCTAGAAAAACCCCAAAATTACATATAATATTATTAAAAAAATATTTAAATACTTTAACTGAAAATTATATATTAAAAAATATATTTCCAGAAGTATATCTATTGAAATTGTTTTTATTAAATTATATTATACTAGCTGATCCCGCGCACTTTGTTGCCCGTAAAATATGACAACTATTAAAAGAATTGTGATTGTTTAACTCATTTTGTGTGTAATTCGCTTTACGAGCATAAACGAGCATATATTATTATATATTATATGCATATAGTTATATACCACATAATAATTTATATAATATAATACGTTGTATGTGGCCATGTGGGCGATAGCCCCCCAAGGGGTTACAGAACAAATTATTTTAGCCCTCCTAACTTTACACCTAATGTGTGCCTACAATTGGCCTATGGTACCGAATATATAATATTATAGAAGTAACATTTAGTCAGATTGAATCTTTTGGGATTGAGTTTACCGGATACCATATATACACAAAAACTACACCTCAGATAAACCATTGCGTGGCACAATTTACCGATAAAATTGCTTATATAGGTATAATAATATAACATCTTAAAAAATCGCGTTTGCTATGACGATCCATTTTGAACTTGATCATTACACTGGAAAAATATACTGCAAATTATAAACCAAAAGAGCACTCGTCATTTTGTGATACCTGCAATAGAAAGATACCTATGGACTATGAGCCAATGACAGATTGACGTATCAATGTAATAAATGTACTACCATTATGTGTATTATAAAATCGAATATAATATAGCTTTGATTATAGAGTGTTATGTTCTTCATTTGTTGATGACTAGAGGATTCGTCAGAATGGTGATTATTTTTTCCTGAGACGACGCTGATTGCCGTAATGTGTTTTCCATTTGTAGTAATCTATACGTCCGAGTGGCAGGTGCAACCACACTTAATCTTTTTGACTCCGCATTCGGGACGGGCTTTCGGTGGTGAATTCGAGCTGGCACATGGAGATTTTTCCTGACTGCAACGGCCACGAGGTTCTGTTGTGGGTGCAGGGCAGAATAAAGAGGCTGGAAGGCGTGCAGGGCACAAAGAGCCTGGAGGATCGGTTGATGGACAGGCCGGTGGACAGGTTGGTGGACAGGTCGCTTCCTTAGCCGGTGGACCGCTGGGGGTCGATCGATTAGTCGATGGACAGGTGGGGATCGGCCGATTAGCCGGTGGACAAGTGGTGGTCGGCTTATTAGTTGATGGACAGGTGGGGATCGGTCGACTAGCCGGTGGACTGCAGGTGGTGGTCGGCTTATCAGTTGGTGGACAGGTGGGGATTGGTCGACTAGCCGGTGGACTGCAGGTGGTGGTCGGCTTATCAGTCGGTGGACAGGTGGGAATTGGTCGACTAGCCGGTGGACTGCAGGTGGTGGTCGGCTTATCAGTCGGTGGACAGGTAGGGATCGGCCGATTAGCCGGTGGACTGCAGGTGGTGGTCGGCTTATTAGCCGGTGCAGGACATATTTTGGACGTCGAACGTTTAGCTGGTGGACAGGCGCAGGTCGAGCGATTTTCCGGTGGACTGACGGTGGTCGGGCATACTCGTTGCTGTACTTCTGGATCGGTCTGCTGACACGAGTCTCGCTTGCACCCTCCGTTGGTTATGACCGTCCCGAAGTTGATGATGATCTGCGAGGATATCACGTCTTCCTGGACGGAACTTCCTTTCGGTTGTCGGGCGTGCAGGATTTCATTGTACGCTGCTGGTTTTGGTGCTGTTGCGGACGCACGTCGTTGACTTTGATCCATTCCGGTATTGGTTGCGATTTCAAGAAATCGCATAGACTCATTTGTGCAGGGCGTTCCGCGCGCCCACCGCAGCCATTATTCCGTGGTTTCTTTGCCACCACCGCGGCGGCTGGTTTTTCTTCATATTTCGATATCAGTTTGCAACAGCATCGGACCGACTTGCACTGTGTGTTCTCATCGTTTTGTCCCATCGTTCTGTTCGTTATATTTTTTGGGGTGTAAGTGTTAGGTAATTATACAGTTAAATTTCGTTCAATTAGACAGCTAATGTCGTTTTATATTCGTAATTTGCTTGTTTTTTTTAAGTAGATACTATATATACATATTATTCCTATAGCAACGTATACTGTTGTGTATTTTATTTAGAACGCTAAGGCTCAAATAACGGTATGATAATATACATTTCTCTCCACCCCTATCCCATATCAGAATGTGCAAAAATGAATAATAGTTTTGAAATTACGCGTTATTGTAAACCGTTTTATTGTGTATACCTATATTATACTAAACTACTAAAAGTGCCTTAAGGTTTGTAACGGCGATGACAAAGTTTTTTACAATAAAACATCGACGGCGTGGCGTGGTGATTCGTAGATAGGTAATACATTTTAGAAATATAATAATTTATTATATATATATAACGGGTATAAGTAGGTACAATAGGTAAATACTATATATTTACATTTATATTATACAGGTGTATACAGTATATACCTGTAAATGTAGACGACGAGTTAAAGCAGAACAATATTGCGGTGGACTGTGATTCTAACTTGGTTCATCTATGTATGTATGGCTATATATTATATATCAATGCTTGAAAAGTCCCTAAAAAAGGAATTAGTTCACGTCCACGGAAGTTCATCTTGTTAAAAAGGAACTAAATTATTTCTCGTTCCTGGCTTAAATAAAGGAACTCCTTCCTTTCCTAGTTCCTAAATAAAGAACATTTTTCGTTCATCAATAATTTTAAAATTGTTTTACTATAATTTGTTGTTAGTAATAAATTGCTTAGTTATGTAATAATTTTCTTTTTAAAATGTTTAATTTGTTTATTTCATACAAGTTAAGACCGATTAGACAACCGTGACTAACTTGACATTTTGTAAACATATTTTCAATATTATCGTATATTGTCGTATATAGCCATATAGGTTTAGTATAATAGCTCATTAGTTAGATTTTAAATAAGTAGGTACTTAATTAAGAGAACGTCACACACGCATGTGTTGTCTCCGTCTTACACACGTATAATATGGCATAGACAAAACGCGTTTACGCAGTCTGAGTAAAACTCACTCAATTTTGGTGTTCGAAAAAAAACACCTATTACAAAATTAAAAGATGACAGTATTTTGGAGGGCAAGACGATGGGTAATTAAAACAATTTAAATTTAGAAAAGTTAAAGGTCATTTAAAAATGTCCAAATTTTCACTATTTCTAAACGATATAATGAACGCTATTTTGGGAATGATGGAAAACGCACCTTATTGTCCTCAGAAATATTGCCACAATTCAATTTTATAATAATTATTTTTACTATTAGACCAAAATTGAGCGAGTTATTCTCTAACTGTATAAACGCGTTTTGTCTATGAGACTATGTCGTACGTGTGTAAGACGAAGACAACACATGCGGGTGTCCTCTTACGTCTGAAACTACATAAGTCTAGTAGCAATTCTAACAACTCAATATTAAATAAGGAAAATACACTATATTACACTATATTACACTATATTACTATAAAGTCTATAACTCGTTATATATAGTGGTTTTCAGTAACTTATTATGTACCTACATTCAAAACATAAACTTATAAACTAAGTAGGTAGTTCAAACTTCAAAATAATACTAAAATAATAATTAAGTGATAAAAAAAATACGGGCGAAGTAGTCACTCTGTTATATAGAAAATCCGAGTATATCTACTGGCTACTGACCTTGAGTAGGTCACTGTCAGTGGCGTGGCACAATAATTTATATTAGTAATTATAAATACTTATATAAATAATTTCGTATTTACTATGTTAACTGAGAATAATTGGCTTAGTCTTAGTGTGTACTTAATAAATTATTTACTAAACGTGAAATGCCCTAGTCTTCAGGATACCCACCACCCTTCAAGCCGAGGCACGCGCCTCAAATAAAGTCCTTCGTTACGCCACTGGTCACTGTAATGATGTTTTAGAATTTAACTAGAATTTACCATAGTCATTATGGTATACATTTTTTCTCGACAAAAAAAGCTTGAAAATGCATTACAATAGGTTCCTCATTTACCTAGTTGTTCTTATTGGAATTAAAAATAATATATCTCAAAGCCCATACATTTTTTATAAGCGTTTGAAAATCAATATCATATTTTGAAGTAATTGGATTATATGAAAACAAAAGCTAACGATTTTTCATAAAATGGTTCTAGTTATTTTGTTGTAATTAAATTAAACAAATATACTTAGGTAATAGTTTTAGAGATTTGGAACTTTTATTTTTTTAAATACTTCATATTTTTCCTTTCACAATAATACTGAATAATATTTTCAAAATATTTAGACTATTTGCAGTACCTACGCAAAATAATTATTTTGTTAAAAAAATATTGTCTGTATTATGGTTTGAAAATGTATAATTCAAGGTTCCTCATAGAATAAGTAATATATAAAATATATAAACAGTAATATGTCTTATAACAATTTAAAAGTAGCCATCCATCATACATTGACATACATAATGATACACCCAAATTTTTTTGGTTAGGTTAAATAGTAAGTATTTATTACTCTATTTCTCTCGTTTTTTTCTAATTGGTACCTTCAAATGTACAATAATGTGCAACGTTTTATACAATTAAAATTTAATAAATAACTTTTAAGTAAAAAAAGGTGGGCAAGTGGGTGTCGCTCTGATGTACAGTAGGTTACAAGTGGGTCGCTGTAACGGATAATGTTAAATTTGAATTCAATGATATAATATTATCTTATAAGAAAAACGATTCTGAGCAAAGACAGACTATATGATATTACTAAGTATATTTGATGATATTATTGTGAATAAAGTAATTTATATATAAACTATTTACGTGGAACCTTGTTTTAAATTATTTTCAATCCTTAGATATAAAAGTTGAAAATTTAAAAATTTTTAACTACAAAATAATTATTAAATTTTATCAAAATTTGAACTTAAGTTGATTATAAAAAAAATTGTGCCTATGTATTTTTAATATTTTTCCACTGTTATTGTAACAATAAATAGCAATAGCATTGTTTTAATTTTTCACGCTTTTTGGCCCGACAGATAAAACTTTATTGATAATCATAGAAAAAAAAAAAAAAATTCAAATTTTAAATTGTCCGTTAACAGTTTAAAACGAGTCAAAATATTTTGAAACTTTTATCGAGTATAGGAATTGATAAAATAAACATTCAGTGAAATTGTCATGTATCTACGGTTATTTGTTTTTGAATTACAACAAAATAACAAAATCGCTACATAACAAATCGAGTGAATAACCAATATTGTAAAAATATGAACTTCAAACGCTCATAAAAATGTATTATTAAGGTAGTCAACCTTATGAAGAATCTTGTATTACATTTTGAAATCTTAAATTTAAAAAGAAAAATTTTTAAGAATTTCTAACTCAAAATAGTTAGCAAATTTTCTTGAATTCTACGTATTTTGTCAATATTTAAACTTTAAATGCTTACAAAAAAAAAAGGTGGGTAAGTGGATGTCGCTCTGCTGTACAGTAGGTTACAAGTGGGTCACTGTAATGGATGGTGTTAAATTTGAATTCAATGATATAATATCATTGTATAAGAAAAACGATTCTGAGCGAAAACGGTCAGTCAGACTATGATGTTACTAAGTATATTTGATGATATTATTGTGCATAAAGTAATTTATATATAACCTATTTACGTGGAGCCTTGTTTTCAATTTTCAATCCTTAGCTATAAAAGTTGAACATTTTATAAATTTTTAACTACAAAATAATTATTAAATTATAAATTTTATAAATTTTGTCGAAATTTGAACTTTAAATGCTTATAAAAAAGAATTGTGTCCATGTATTTTAATATTTTTCAACTGCTATTGTAAAAATATATCAGGAGCCTTGTATTAAATTTTCACGCTTTATTTTCCAACAAATAAAATTTTATTGATATTTATAAAAGAAAAAACTAAAAAAATTGAAAACTGGCAATGTCCGTAAACAGCTCAAAACGAGTCAAATTATTTTCAAATTTTGATCGTGAATAGAATATACTGATATAAACATTCAGTAAAATTTTCAAGTATCTACAGTCATTCGTTTTTTAATTACAATAAAATAAGAAAATCGTTACATGAGAAATCGAGTAAATATCAAATGTTGTAAAGATATGAATTTCAAACGCTCATAAAAATTTAATTTGATTTGCTTGTAGACATTTTTTTTTTGATAAAGGTAGACAAACTTTTGGGTAATCTTGTATTACATTTTCAAATCTTAGATTTAAAAAGAAAAATTTTTATGAATTCTCAACTCAAAATAATTTGCTAATTTTCGTGATTTTTCCTTATTTTGTCAAGATTTGAACTTTAAATGCTTGTAAATAAAAACTGTGACTAAGGATTTTTAATTTTTTTCATCTGCCTTTGAAACAATAACCTAGCCTTCTATTAAATTTTCAAGCTAAAAAAGCTATCAACGGATAAAATTTTATTGATATTTTAGAAAAAAAAACTAAGAAAAATGGAAACTGACTATGTCCGTAAACAGCTCAAAATAAGTCAAAATATTTGGAAAATGTTATGGTGTATAGAAAATGGAAATATAAACAACCAGTGAAAATTTCATGTATCTACGGTCGTTTGTTTTAAATTTATAACAAAAACCAAATTCAATTTTGTGAAAAATCGATTTTGCGTAAAAATTCCCGTTTTTCCTTAATTTTTCTTTTTTTTTTCTTGGCGCTTTTGAAAATTACTGGGAATTTTAAATTTTGACCTCCCCAATGCACTAACTTTCTCATCGAACAAGATACTGTTGAAGAAATTTAAGCAGGTTTACTGCCCCAAACCGTGACGACAGATAAAAAAAAAACACACATCATTGTAAAATCAGTACATTCATCGTTCCACTCAGAATCTAAAATTAAAAATAAATTTTTTTTGAATGCCAAATATTTTTTATTTTGTATTTTATAGTAGAATAATAGATATTAATAAATAATAGGTACTTACTAGGCTACCGAGTGTACTTACTAGGTCTAGGTCTAAACGTCTATACTCTATTATACATATTGGTTATTACTAGGTACGTCTGTAAGTAGGTACGTTTCTCAATAGTTATTAGTTACATAGGTAAACGACATAATATATAATATTATGTGCATTCAATGGACATTAAATCCCAATGTCTATTGTGCAGTGCAGAAAAATTGTATTTAAAATATTATGTGAACTGATCAACCGGAAGTCGAGATTACATAATATTATATTAAAAATGTATTCAATTTTTTGTCTTTATACGAGTATTACCTATAATAATATTATGCTATAGGCTATAACTTATAAAGCTATTATAAAAGATTTATTTAGTTCAATATATTTAGTAATATAATTTAGCAATAATAGGATTGTGGAAGGAGGGCAGTTATCCTTGGGTGCCGGATTTGCACTCTTCGACTTCCACTCCTCGCTATATGCTCTCACCCTCTCATATGCGTTGAAATGACCATGGATATATAATGATTTTGACTAGTCCCATTGTATTGCTGTGTACCTACATATAAATAAAATGATAGGTATAAGTTAAATTATATTATTATAAGTTATAATATTCATTTAACGACACATACATTTAATCATAAACTATCTGTACAATTATTATAATAATTACTTTTAAGTTTTAATAATAGCTAGGAAATGATAAGTTTTATAATAATGTATTAATGTTGTAAATACGTTGCAAACTTGCAACCTACGGGCTACGAGTTATATCCTTATATAATATTATATTAACAGATGCATATTATGCTTTGTAATGCAAGGCGGTCAACCGGGTAAAAAAAAAAGAGAAGGACAAAAACCGCATACCACTGGCGCGGCAAAAAACGCGAAAACCGTACAAAGCTGGTAGGTAAAAACATCCGCAGACAACCGACAGCGCGTGCGCAGTGGACAGTCTTACAAAGTGCATCGTACGCACGTCCTGCCACAGTTTCCTGCGTCAGCTGCTTGCATTCGCTGCACTCTGCCGTGCTAACGACAGATCGAGTGCGTTCTTATCACTCATTCACTGGCCAAAATCCATTATTACGATTGCGAAAACAACAATAATAATAGCAATAACTATTAATAATAAATTAAGCGGTTGTTATAATATTATTACAATATTATTCTGGTGCATCCGTACCGAATATTGTAATTATTATTAATATAATATTATCACTGCAAACGGACGGTTTGCCAAAAACAAATATATAAATAAATAATAACAACGTCGTATTCTTATCGTTTCCACGATCGTATGCGTGTACCACTCCCCCTGCCCGTCCGACCGACCTCGACGAAACCGTCGACGGTAGTTCGTACGATAATAATAATTGCCGTCGTCGTCATTTTCGAATCACTCTCGGCGACTTTTGTCCGCGTCGTCCGGCAGATGTGTTGGTGCCCACGTACGTTTTATTAGGACGCGCCGCCCAGAAGGACGTTTGTCGTCGACTCGTCGTCGTCGTCGATGTCCCAACGCGGAAGCCGTATTTTATCGCTACCCGTAGATAGCAGACAAAGTTCGTTGTTCATCGACCAATTCGACCGATAGGTACCTATTAAAGCATCGACGTATAGTAGGTATTATGATTTGCGGGCCACCGTTCGGCGACCAAAGTTACCGACGGATATTCGGCTGGCCGTCGGTATTCGTCGCCGCACCGGGCACACTAAATAATATATCACACGTCGCATGAATATCGCTTATTTTTGTTGTTGTTGTCATTGCTATAATAATATTATATTATAATTGCGAGGCGCGTATTTGGATTTAAACGTTATCAACTCAACGTAAGTACACCTACCTACAAGCTTAATTTTTGTTGCACTTTTTCTTTATTTTTGTACCTGTGCTGTGGCTGCTCTCTGTGAATTCAATACAAATCACTAATTCATCACTGCTGTGATAACTAACACTAGCTCAGACTAACTCATGTTAGGTACCCACTATTAAAACTTTTCAATAGGTACATCCTTGTGCATTTTTATTTTTACACCTCATTTCTGACAAATTAAGTGTCCGCAATAAAAATGTACTTCTACATTTACCCAAATCATATAATATAGATAACTTACAGCCATGGGTGTAACTAGGATTTGGTTGTTGACCCCCTGTACTTAGGCAGAGTACTGAAAAATCAAAGTTAAAAAAAAAACGTGGAATCAGAGATTCTTTTACCCTTTTTCTCCATCTGACATTAACAATATAGTTCTTTAATAAGACATTAACAACAACATGTTATGTATCAGCTAACAACTAATGAACAAAATATTATTTAATTACCGTCATCAATATATAGTCCAACCATATGAGTATTTAAAGATAATGACTTGCCATTTGTTGGCTGCCTTTTGTAATATTTTAAGAGAAAACATAAAATGATAACCTACCTACTGTATTTCTATTTTTTTTTTTTTTAATTAACTAGACTGTGCATCAAAAATTGGAATGACCATAGCGCCAAATATTAGGTACCTATATAATTTATATTAAATATTAATATAGCTATATAGGTTGGTATAATAACTAATAAGTATGTTAAACTTTCTTATACTTAATATATACTTTATAGCTGATACACACAAATATAACTAGGTATGACAACTTAACTCGTAAGTTGAATTTGATATATCCATAAAAAAATTAGTTACCTTTTAGAAATATTACCTAAATCACATAAGTGTTTACAACTAGTAATAATTAAACCAGTAACAAAATGTATTATATCCCTGATTTTTGCGAAGAATTGGTATAAATTCCATAAAAAGATCTTTAGGGAGACTAAATCAGCCCTCTCCACTTTCTTAAGTAACATCCAATGTAGCGATATGTAAAAAATTAAAGTTCATTTCAAGGCTATATTTTTGAAAATAATCTATAGGTACCTACTACTTTTTATTAAAATATATTTTGTTTTGTTCATTCTAAAATATTACAGATTTTGCTTGGCTTGCATGCAATTCCCTTTTTGACTATCATAAAATTACTATTTTCATATACATTTCATAAATAATTATTAAATTGTATATCAGATAAGACCTCTCGACGTGTACATATGACAAGTGTTTTTCATTGAATGTCAATTAATACCTAGGCATATAAGTTGTTTATGAAACTTCACTTTTTAATTTGTTTGTTTAATTGTTACAACATTGAATTGTTGCAGCAGTGTTTTTAAATACATAGCTTTGCAAATACATTTTGAAATACATTATATTAATTCTCTTATTTTTGTTTCTACCAATTTATTAATTTGAAATTATATTAAGTTTGTAATTAATTAATTTTGTGAAAAATATTAAAATGTATTATAAAAGATCTGTATTTCTAAAAAAATTTTTAATATTTAGTTTTGTTATTAAAAATAGTACCCAATGTAAGTAAAAAATATTTCTAATGGACCCCTGGATCCTGATCTCAGAAAAAGACATTGGCATTTTAAAAATTTGTTTTTTATATTATATTATTAAATAAAATAAACTAAACCAAACAAAAATAACCAATTATTTACAAACATAAAAAAAATACCTAATTTAATTTTAAGGCATTCCTTAATTATCTTTATTATTGATGCATTTTAAAATCAATTCTCATCTATTAAGTTAATAGTTACTATAGTAATTAAAATATTTTTATTAAATTAAACATAAAGTTTTAAAATAAAAATAAATTAATTTGATGAGCTTAACCTAGATGATTCTGCCATTACAGTGTGCATTACGAAACTAGTCACTCGATTGAAGCGCACCTCATGGCCATTGCGATTGACTAGTTTCGTGACGCACACTGTAAATGATAGTTTATTGTTTTTTATATAAAACTGTTATTTTATAGATTTTTTAAAACCCTCATTCTTTAAAAATAACTATCTGTATTTATTCAATGGTGTATTATAATGATTTTTTCTATGGTAATTATTTATACGGAGCGAATCACAACCACTCGTTACTAGATACCTATTTCTTTTAATAGATTATCATTAACTAAACATTGACTTTTACTCATTGTCCCTTTGTTTGCTGTCATTTTATGCTTCTATGGGTACTTAATATTTATGAATTAATATGCATTATTAACTAATCCTTTTGTATCAAAAATAATATAATTATATAACTATTAAAAATCCAAAAAAACAATAATAAATTAATGCTATTTACTAATTTATTCTTATTTGGTTTTCTAAAATATTTTATCATATGTTAAAGTTTATTTATTGTCACTGATTTTTGACTAGGTAGTTAAAAAATTAAAAAACGACATTGCGACCTTTTGTTATTTTAATAATTTTGTTTTTAAATTTTTGTTTAACTACAATTTTTGATACATTTTAAACTTCTTAAATTGTATTTTTGATCTAGACATGTATGGATTGGAAGCAAATAATTCAAAAACATAGTCGTAAGATCTTGAATAGAATAAGTATGGACTTGATGTTAGAAGCTTATTTGACACACGAATCAAGTCTCATGGATTTAGAAGATATACCACAAACAGTTGATCCTGTATGGATACTAGGAAAAAAATATAGTACAATTATTGGTAATTAAAAGTTATACTTTATTATTTTTATTTTAAAAAATATCTAAAAAACCTTTCCTCCGAGAAATTGTAATATGTTTTTATTGGTATTATTTCTTGTTACAAAAAAGTAATATGATTAGTACCCACCTAAATAATCCTGAAAATATTTTTTTTTATGAAATAATGCTATTTTTATAAATTATAATTATTATATTAAGCTTCAGGTTTTAGTAAACCTTGAAACATTGCGATTTACCTTTAAATAAATACTTCATCAAATTGGGAATTCTTTTGGTTTCCTTTTACGTTAAATTTTTTATAATACATTAAATCTCTAAGAGAATGCGCCACTTGCATACATTGTCTCTGCCTTACATATAAGTTACAGCAAATCTAAGTATTGGATTCTTAATGGTTTATTTATACTTAACAGTTAATATTACAGTAAATTTATATATATATATTATAGACCATACCTCTTGAATCATTTTTAAAACATGTTGTATATTTAGATTTTTAATGTACTTAATCCTTAAATAAATATTGTTATTCATTATTAGTATTAAATAGACTAGTGTTTAATTACTGTTACTTTTCAGACATTATTCAAATGTTTATAAAAAAATGGCAAAAGTCCACTATGTTACTTTTTTTGTTAAAATATTGGTTTTTATTTAAATTCAAAATAAAATAATACACTTCACGATTAATTTATTAAAGCAAATGAAAGATGATTTTATAATCTTGATGTCCTTTGTATTCTAAATATTTTATGGTTTATTAAACGAGAAGATTAGTTTGGAAAAATTACTTAAACAAATCATTAAAATGACCTAATATTGTTTAGTATTTATATAATATTATTATATATACCTTTTTATTATGTGCAGATTTACAATTAATTCGGAATGATATTCAATCCAGATTATGGTTTACTTATCGGAAAGGTTTTGTTCAAATTGGCAATACAAATTTCACCTCTGACAGAGGTTGGGGATGTATGTTACGATGCGGACAGATGGTTATTGGGCAAGCTCTAATTTTTTTACATCTTGGTGAGTTATTGAAGTATTTAAGTGTAAATTTACATTCACAATATAAAATATCATAATATATTGGTTAAACTGTATTCTAATTAAAAATATCTAAATTAACACAAAATATATTATATGTAATTTACCTATTAGCTATTTAATGTTTGGATATGCACATTTAATATATTCTAAATTGTCTATTATAAGAGAATGTCGTACCCACATGTGTTGTCTCCATCTTACACACGTAAGGCATACCAAAAGATGTTAGTTTTGATATTAAAGTGAATAAAAAGTTATAAAATGTAATGGTATGATTATTATCTAGGGCACAACGTAGACTTATATTGATATTATTATTTTTAAGTAAGTTATGATCATATTAAAATTTACAGTTTTAAAAAGGTCATAACTGACTTAAAAATAATAATATCAATGAAAACCTATGTCGTCGTGCCCTAGATAATTATCTTGCCTTTAAATTGTATAATAGGTCAATTCACTTTAAGGGGATTCATTACCGTGATTTTCTGTTTTTGTCTAACGCGCGATATACTATTTTAGACTTGTTTTTTGCCAAACATTCTAATTGATCTATTGAAGCAATAAGAATTCTGAAAACAGATTTGAATTCATCGTCAAGTCTACTTGAAATCAGCTTTCCCATATTTTTGATATCATCCCCCAAATTCCAGAAAACGTCATATTAAAAAAGTGTATTAAAACATTTTTGTATGTCAATTTTTGGAGAAGCTCAAATCAAAATTGTGGGAAAGTTAATTTCAAGTAGACTTGACGACAAATTCAAATCTGTTTTCAGAATTCTTATTACTTCATTAGATCAATTGATATGTTTGGTAAAGAATTCGTCTAAAATCCTATGTCGCGTGTGTGTTAGACAAAAACAGAAAATCACGGTATGGAATCCCCTTAATATCAAAACTAATATCACACTATTGAAACTGGTGATCAAAAATTGGCCATGTCGTACGTGTGTACCATATTTTAATGATGATACTAAATTAAAACTTTTTAATTTTTATATACGAATAAATAAAGAATTTAAATTATATAATATATTGAACATTAATATATGTTTTTATATGACATACATTTTTTAATATTTACTTATAAATGTATTTGAAAAATACAATTTTTTAGGAAGAGATTGGCGCTGGGACCCAAATAAGAGGGATATAGATTACTTAAAAATTCTTAGAATGTTTGAAGACAAGCGATCTGCACCCTATTCAATTCATCAGATAGCTCTTATGGGCGTATCTCATGGTAAGCAAGTTGGCGAGTGGTTTGGTCCAAACACAATAGCTCAAGTGTTAAAGTGAGTACTTGTTTGGATGTCAAAATACATGGCTTAACAAATTATATAATATGTATATTATTATTGTATAGAAAATTAGCCACTATGGATGAATTGAGCTCTCTTGTATTTCATGTAGCATTAGACAACACACTAGTCATTAATGAAGTCAGTGAGTACTCAATATTTATGCTAACAATTTGTTTTCTAGTTGATAATACATTTTTTTTTTTTTTTAACAGTACTTAATTATTTATTTTTTTAGAAAAATTATGTACTGTGATGGAACAAACTAACTCTAGTAAACAAATTTGGAAACCTTTGGTACTAGTGATTCCACTACGTTTAGGAATAAGTGCAATTAACCCTGCTTATGTTCAAGGTGTTAAAGTGAGTAATAGTACATTTATTAAACTAGTTATCTA
Organism: Sitobion miscanthi; assembly: GCA_008086715.1. Classification (NCBI taxonomy): domain Eukaryota; kingdom Metazoa; phylum Arthropoda; class Insecta; order Hemiptera; family Aphididae; genus Sitobion; species Sitobion miscanthi. The sequence continues at coordinate 8,775,118 of CM017804.1, forward strand.
GGAAACACAAATGTTGCCCACTGAACATATTTTGTCCTCTAGTTGACTGTATTTTTAAAGACTTTTGGAAGATACAATTTTTGAAAACAGATTTTTATACTTCCTGTGTAAAAATAATAATTAAATAATGAATAAATTTGTAGATAGGACATATTTTCATATTATCAATATTACATACAAAATGCATTTATTATTGTAGAATATGAAAAAATAAGTTATAATAATTGTTATACATTTACAACGATAAGCATATAAATTCCAATAATGCAGGGCATGAAAATTTTGGAAAATGAACTGTAAGTAGTAATCGGTCTTAGGGTTTTTAAAATTAGTGGTAATTAATTACCAGTTACCAAAATGATTACTAAAAATGTGGTTATCGGTTTGGAAGTGGTTTTAATTCTTCAAGATTATCGGTAACTACTTTGGAACGGTTTTTTCCATTTATGTTTTTCTGTAACATTTTAGTTTTTACTTTAATTTACACAAAACAAATATCCACTTTATACAATGGTTCAGGGAGAGCTAAATTAAATAATAAATACCTTTATGGATAAAATTACCCATTACTATTGATTGGAAAAGTGTTAACCAACATAAATAAATAATAAACATGTACTAAATAAAAATTTGTGCCTAATATCTATGATCTATACTTATTATCTTATAAATAAAATAATTAATCAAAAAAATAGTCAATAAAATTAATTTTTCAAAAAGCAAAAAAAAATATAAAATAACGGTAATTTTTTGATATTTCCAGTTTTGTTGAATTGACCGGTTTTGGAAAAAAAAAAGGTTACAGCTACTCATTACCCTTTAATTCAACTTGGCGGTTTCCGGTAATTGTTAATCGCTTCTTAAATTTAAAATGTATAAACCGAGAACTAGTTTCCAGACCCAAAATAAGTCATGGTAACCAGTATCCATTAAAAAGTTACTATAGCTAATTACTATTAATATGAGGTAGGAACTTCATGTGTTAATATTTCAGTCATTTTAATTTAAGTTAATTAGACTTTATTTTTAATGTTTAGAATATGTAATATTATAAGTATTGTTTATGACCAAGGCCCTGAACTTGATGACCTAAAAATCTTTAATAAATACACACAAAAAAAAATATTAAAATGACAAACATCAACAAATGACAACAAAAATACCAAAAATGACTTTACAATCATTTAACGTTTTTAATAATTTACGCTTTACAAAATGTACATTTTATACAATTTATGTATTATAAATCGTAATTATTATAGGTGCTATCTCTTTAAAAATTTGTATTCTCGAAGGAGCCTTCAAAAATATTTTTTACTGTTTGAAACAAGTTGATTGACTTTTGGGAAATTTTTTCTGTTTGACCGGCCTAAAAAAGTATCTGCTTACAGTTTATTAAATAATCTTATATTGCGACAACAAACGAAAATGAAAATGATAATCGACAAGCTAATGAAAACTGAATGTGTTACACTAAAGTGTAACTTTCAACAAGAAAAATGGAAATATAAGTAAAAAAAGTACAAAATTCCATAAAAATGCAAAATAAAAATTGTACCAATAATTTCTATTTTCCATGAATCAAATTTTTGTAAAGATAAGCCTCGAATGTAAGCATTAGAAAAAATGATACAAATGCAACAAGTTCCGGGCTCTAGTTATGACTAATGAATTCATATGAGTTAATCATTTTTTAATTATAATTTTAATCAATTTTAGACTTCAGTTTACAGTAGTCACTCGAAAATTTGAAAAACTCCATAAATGGAACTAAACGCTGAGTCCCCTGAGAAAATTTCTATAATTAGAAGAAAATACATGTATTCCGATCCCCTCAATAATTCGAAATGTCTGTCGTTGGGACACATCTATAATTTGAATTTTTTTCCTCGAACCTCTATAATTCAAATTTCTTAAAACGTGATTATATGTAAGTTCATATGTATGTACATATAAAGATTATGTGCAATCTATTTGACGTACTCGTAATGAAACTAATAACAACTATGGTTAAATATTATTGTAGTTTATAAATGTTATCCTACCTTACCTACCTAATCTAAACTTTAATATGTATGAATAATAAATGTAATATACACATACAATTTTTCACTTCTCTTTAATTCAAATTAATTTTTATTCCCTCAATTATTCGAGAATTTAGTAAATCGAAAACCTCTATAAATCTAATTTTTAACTCAGTCCCCAGAATTTGGATATATTGAGTGACTACTCTATTTTATAAAAGTAATTTTACCTCAAATCATACAGTATTTACCATTTTTACTGAAGGAATTATGCTTAAAAGGTAATAAGTCAAATATTATTATTGAAATTTGAGAAGTTTATTTTGTTTGCTGCATTGGTTGGTATACAAATTAATAAAATACAAATTATAAAATGTTTAGTATGAAAATGTTCTACAATATTAGAACCTGTTCATCCTAAAATAAAAAAAAAAAATATGTTTAATTAGAACTTTTTCATTCTTATTCATTATTTTTATTATTGTTGGCTGAATCCTTTTCAGAATAATGCTTTCTCATTGCTACCTATCTTCTATTTTATGTAATAACTATGAAAAATGTAAATCTGAATCTTGATCGTAAAATTCTGTTGAATTTGGATAAATGTAATAATTATTAGGTACTATTGGTAGTGATTAATTTAATTAGAACCTTTTCATACTAACATATTGTTAATAATTTGGTTCCATTAATAGAGCGTTTTCAATTTGATTAAATTGTGTTTATAATTTAGTTTTTGACGATTTAGAACCTTTTACTTTTAAAAAAATTGTCCATCATAATCGTATAATCATAAATGTTAGCTTAAAAGATGTGCCTTTGCATTCTATAACTATTTTAGTTAAAAAGTGACTTTTGAAAAAAATACGATTTTGAACCTTTTTATTCTATACCAATGATTTATAAATTTAATATGAATTTTAGTAAAAAATAATAATATATTATATTATTTAAAAACTATTGCCAACTTAATTTTAAAATGACTAAAATGGCTTTGGTTGAAACGGTAAAGGTTGATTTTGGGTAAAACGGGTCACGTCCATTTCCTTTTAACCGCTCGCTTGTTCATGTAATTTATTTAATATTACATTTTCCTTGAAATTTTACATCTTATTTTAAATAATTTTTAACTTATTATTATTTACTTTTACAATTTACTTCTACTTTATAGTATTAATACTTATTTTATAATAATTATGAGAGGCAAACCTGAAAAAGTTCTATCATACCTACTATAATAAATTTAATATTTATTTTGAGAAAATACTTTTTGTTGCCCAGTAAAAATTCCTTAAAAAATGCACTGGTGAGTAATGTTTTGATATTTTATTACTATGATGTTTCTGAATTATGATAACAGATAGATTGTATTTTTCAATTTCAAATGTCCAATGTATATTTTGGATTTTATTTATAACTTATGAAGTTTAATTTTTTAGTTTATTTGGCTAGTGAATTTAAATGAAATTAGATTTTGCCAATGTATACCAAAATCTATGGAACATTAGTTAAATTTGTGTTATTTTCTACAATATTGATCAATGTATACTGTAGCTCCATATATTTTATGTATTAACATCTACACGGTTTAATGTTAGTTATAATTCTAAAAAAAATCATCAATAATTATTAATTTAATGTATAGTGTAAAAAATATAATTTTATTGTGATTTTCCCATTTTGGCAAATTTAATAATTATTTAAATTTTAATGAAAACTGTTATGTTTTTGTTTCAGATGTGTTTCACTTTCCCACAATCCTTGGGTGTGATTGGTGGAAGACCTAACCACGCTCTATATTTTATAGGTTTCGTAGGTATATAAATCATTTTTAATGCATCTATAATTTTGTTAACTATTAGTTTTGTTTTAACTGATATCACCAGTAATATAATATAGAGTTTTATTATAATATAAGTTTCATTTGGTTATTGTAAATTAGGCAATGATGTAATATTTTTGGATCCACACACAACACAGCAAATAGGAATGCTGCCGAACAAAGATATAGAAACCGAACATAAAATTGATCATTCATATCACTGTCAACAAATTAACAGACTACCAATCCTCAACATGGACCCATCACTCGCCGCCGTAAGTGATCTTTTGCTTTTACTGTCATAATCATGTCATTTGCCTAAAATAACCTTTAGATACATAAAAAAAATGGAATAACTTCTTTGTTAACAACCACTGGGTCTCTGCTGAAAATAATAAACACACTAAAAACAATTTTCTAAATAATTTCCTAACTACCAAGTACCAACCCTACCTAAAGTGGAATTGGTTCAATTAAATAAGAAACATAGTGTAATAACTAGGGAACAAATTTTGATGTTCTAAAAAACAAGAAAAATACCTTAAAAAATACTATTTATTGCACTCATATCAGGAATTATTTTTAATGTTGAAAATTTGTTTTGTTAAGGATTAATAATTATATGAGTTCTTGTTCTTATTAATTATTTGTCTTCTCTTATCTTTTTTTTAGCTCCAAAATTATTTCCAGAAAATTAATTATATAAACCGTATTATAGGTGGTGACAGCGTCATATTTATCTAATTATCAAAAACATAACAAATAATAAAAATAGAAGTACGACAAGGCAAAATAAATAATATTTTATTTAATTTTTTTAGAATGAATTTTTACTAAATTTTTACAAAAAGTTGTCCATTCTTAAGACTTATATATAAAAATTACTTTTTTTTTTTATTTATTTGAAGAAATCTACAATCTGTACATGCTTTTTGTACAATAAGTAGGTTTGATATATGAAAGGTAAGAGAAAATAAAAAAAAATGATAAGAGTAGTTGGATTAGGGAAGATACCCAGTGGTAACACCCTGTGTAAAAAAAAAATGACTTAAAAACATAAAAATGCAATAAAAATATCAAAAAATGCAAAATAAAAGTTACATTTTTTAATTCTTCAATATATAAAATTCAATTTGCTTTCAAATCCGTTCTCTAGTAGTAACTTAGTCATCAATCATTTTTAAGTTAACATTTGATTGTATTTTTTCTTTGAGATTTTTGGATGGAAAGAAATTTTTTTTCTTAGGATTTTGCAATGTCTAAAAGTCTAAAATGTCTTATTTTTACTATGGTATATCACGCTTTATCTATAGTACAGATAAAGTTGTTTCATTGTCTTACAGTAAAATAATATTTGTTACATAGATTAGTATAGAACACTAGTGTCAAGTTACAACTTTCTTCGACAAGAATTAGTTCTGCAAACTTAACTATCTAATATAATATACTCTAATAATGTGTGATGATTTTAGTGTTTCATGTGCCAGACTGAAAACGATTTTAATGCACTGTGTCATGAGCTAAAAGTACATTTGGTGCAGTCTGATCAATCACCATCACAACCACTAATCACTATATGCGATGAACGGCCATCTGATTGGACATTAGACACTTCTGGAGCTCTGTCCACGTCGTCTGAAAATGTTGCTGTGTCATTATCGGGTAAGTCACATTCTAAAAATATGCTTGTTCCAGAAAATTAAAAGTTGTAGGTTAAATGTTAAATATTTTTAAATTATGAGATGGTGGTGATTTTCTTGATCACTGAAGGTGGTTAATATCGTTAATGCAGTCACCTGCTGTTAAATTGAATATTGAAATACTTAAATTAAATTTTTGTTTTTTTGCAGACTTGGAACTAAGTGACAAAAAATTTCTAACTGATTCAGACGACGATTTTGAACTATTGTGATATATATGAAATAAAAGGATTCTTAATAATTCTCAACATTCGTATTTACATATGGCATACATACATTTATGCATAAAAACAACGAAAAATGATTTATACACTTTTTAAGAGATAATGTTTAGTACTATTCCTGATTGGTGCCACAGTGAATATGTTTTGATTGCCCTTCCAATTAATGTTTTATTATTATTATTATTATTATTATTCTTTTATTATTAATTTATTATTAGTTCCAGTTATGTTTATGTTATAATATATCATTTTTGTTTAAATATTTATGTTGTTACAACACACGAATTAGTAAAAAGTTAAATATAATTTACTAATCAATTATCAAACTCATTGAAACATCAACAATGTGCAAATCTTTATTTTACGATATTTAAATGATCGATTATCATTGATCTTGTTGTTTAATTTTCATATGATTTATGTAGGAAACTATTTCAGCTTTAAAGTTCTTAATGTTAAACTAGTCTGTTATATTTAATTTCTTATATATATGTATACTTAATTATACAAAAGAAAACGAAACAAATTGTTTCCTATACACATTAAGTATGTTAAACTTATTATTTTGTCCCAAATAACCTAATTTTATTATATTTATGTTATATGTTTGGTTAGTATACGATCAATCATTGTTTAACTTGGCTGCTGTATAGCAATAAATAATTGCAATAAAATATGTTAATAACAATTGTTGAATTGTGTAATACAAATAAATAATTTTTAACTTGTAAATGTATATGAAAAGAAACCAAATTGTAATAAATATATTTTATTTATTCTTTGCATATATTTTCATTTATCAAAACCTAAAAATATAATATTGTGTATTTTGTAATTTATGTATAAATAATAATGATTTAGGCTCAATATTTATATTGGAGAAACAACAGTGTTTTATATTGGATATTTTTATGAAATATTAAATTAAATAAATATATATTCAAATTGTTTTTTTTGGTAGGATAGAACTTGTGGTATTTGTAACTTAATTGTAGATTTTGATTAAAGATATGTTTAAGTACAAAACCAGTGGTGACATGATGAAAGTAATGACATCACCTTGTTTGGAGTACATTACATATTTTCATTTGAATTGTTCCATGTAACAAAAATAATATAATGGAAATTACTTTTGACAGCTGATACCTATAATATAACGTGTTTCTGCGAACTTGCTTCGAGTATTGCAAATAAAAACAATAAATATATTATAATAATAATAACGTGGCCACATGGGTAATGAGCTTATAAATAAACATATATGTTTAATTTTAATTTGCCACAATTCAGTTTTTGATGGTTTAAACCAAATGTCCACTTCCACCGTAAATTACAAAAAAAGTTAATTAAATAAAATATAATTTTAACCAACTAACTCTTCAGAAAATACACAGAATGTTTCCTATGAATCAGTCACGTAGACTGGTGTTCTATGGTTTTTAGGTAACTTGTTATAATTAAACATTTTTTTTGTTAGGTTTTCAAATTATACCTATACTTATACAGTATTTCTACTTGAATTGCTTGTCGAATGACGATTGTTATCACTTATATATAACTAATAAGAAATTAAAGAAATACAAATACTGCTTTTTTTATACGACAAATTTTATTTATATGTAATATATTTACATTTCCGATTAAAATGTAATGTTATTTCATTACAGCTTTATTTGAGTAACGAGTAAAGTAACTTCATTACTTTTATCTCTAAGTAATAAGTTGGGTAATTGAATTAGTTTTTAAATTAACTTACCTACTTAACATTGTATATTATAACACATAATTTACATTTAAAAATATACATACCTAACAAGAATTACTTATGAGCATAATATAATATTATGTATGATAAATGATATATAATATTATTATTGTATGATAAATGCATAGTATATAATTTAATTTGTGATGACTTACTATTATTAATTGTTTATATTATTTTGTATATAGTATATTAGTACAGAACAAACCTAACCAGATAACTTTGAATCTAGAACTTAAATTTAAAATTGTTGGATTTGCACGAATTTCAGTACCAAATTTAAATACAAATTTATGTCTATAAATTCACCTTCGGGTTGTTCTTCTAAATAATAACAAATATGCAAGTTAAATAAGTTTGTAGTCTAGTATTTATTATTTTTGTTGAATAAGTTATTTTAGTAAAAAAAAAATGCGAATAGGTATTTAAACAATTTGTTAGCGTAATGATAAATGAGTACTTATATGTAAAACATGTAAAATAGTCGAAAAGTTTATTTTGTTCTTTTATAATGATATTAAACACCACTCATTATATTTTATCCCATATTAAATTAATAAAATAGTTGAACATTGTTATATATTTCATGAAAGTAGTAAGTAAAATAAAGTAAAAATTTGTACTCAATAATTCTTTTGATCATCCTCAAGGCCTAAAAAAAATCATAATTGTTGAAATAATATTATGTACATCAATTGAAGAACTCAACATTATATATACTACTTATTAATTGTTGACGTAGTTGGTCTGTATGGCATTGGTGGCGATTCCATGGGACTCACTTCAGGCAATGGTGGCGGTTGAGTTGAACTAATTTTAGGCAATGGTGGTATTCTTATTGGACTCAATTTAGGCAATAGTCTTAATGGTATCAATCCAAGCATTTGTGAGGGTCGCATTTGACCCATACCAGACATTGATAGTGATCCATCTCAACCCATACCAGGCATTATTGATGGTTCACATTTACCCATACCAGGCATTGTCCATCTAAAACATAACTGCAAATATTATTGAATATCGTATTAATGAAAAAATAGGTTAGAGTTATAATTTATAGTAAATAAATTTGGAAAAACGGTGGGCAAGTGGGTGTCACTCTGCTGTATGGTAGGTTATAAGTAGGATACTGTAATAGATTGTGTTAAATTTGAATTCAATGATATAATATCATTATATAAGAAAAACGATTCTAAGCGAAGACGGTGAGTCAGCCTATGATATTACTAAGTATATTTGATGATATTATTGTGAATAAAGTAATTTATATTTAACCTATTTAAATGGAACTTTGTTTTAGATTTTTAATCCTTAACTATAAAAGTTGAACATTTTATACATTTTATACATTTTTATAACTAAATAATTTGTAAGTTTTCAATTTGATACATTTTGTCAACATTTGAACTTTAAATGATTATAAAAAAAAAAAGTGCTTATGTATTTTTAATATTTTTCATCTGCTGTTGTAACAATATATCAGGAGCTTTGAATTAATTTTTCATGCTTTTTGACCCATCAAATAAATTATTTATAAAAAAAAAACTAAAAAAATTTAAATTTGAAATTTTCCGTATACAGCTCAAAACGAGTTAAAATATTTTCAAATGTTTATGGAGTGTAGAAAATGAAAATATAAACATTTAGTGAAATTTTTATGTATTTATGGTTATTCGATTTTGTATTAAAACAAAATAAGAAAATCGCTACATGAGAAATCAAATGAATATCCAAGTTATAAAAATATGAACTTCAAATGCTCATAAAAATTTAACTTGATTTGCTTGTAGACATTTTTTTTTTTTTTTTACAACTTTATGAGAAATTTTTTATTACATTTTCAAATCTTAGATTTAAAAAGTAAATTTTTTATGAATTTCTAACTCAAAATTATTTGCAAATGTTCGTGAATTTTATGTATTTTGTCAACATTTGAACTTTAAATGCTTATAAAAAAATTGTGACAAATGATTTTTAATATTTTTCAAACACTATTGTAACAATATATTAGGAGACTTGTTTTAACAATTCAAGCCTTTTTACCCAACGAATACAATTTTATTGACATTCATAGAAAAAAAAATTGGAACTAAAATGTCCATAAACAATTCAAAACAAATCAACGTTTTTTGAAAATGTTATCATTGATAGAAAAATCTAATATAATATACAACTAGTGAAAATGTCATTTGTATTATAGTTACACAAAAAACCAAAATATTCGATTTTACGTAAAAATGTCCGTTTTTCTTTAACTTTTATTTTGTTTTTCTCTGCGCTTTTGAAAACTATTAGGAATTTTAAATTTTTGCCTCCCAACACACCAACTAAATTCACTTTCCCATTGAACAAGATACTGTTGAGGAAAATCGAAGCAGTTTTACTGTCCCAAAAGGTGACACAAAAAATATAAATAAAAAAAAACATATTTGTGAAATCAATACATTCATCGTTCCGCTCAGAATCTAAAAACATACTTTTTAAGATTGGTGGTGAAGGAGTCATCATTGTGTAAATAAAGTATATTATTATCCATTTTTGGAACCATAGAAGTAGCCGGGTTACCTCCAATATTTCTATTGGCCCTTGTAAATCTATTATTAAAATAAAATAAATCATAATATCGTTTTAAAATAATTTGAATATTATTAAAATAGTTGAATATTCACTAGGTACGGATAATTTTAAGTTACGGTTATTTCATTACCTACTTAATATATTATTTTTTAAAAACCTAAAATGCTTAGAAAAATAGTTCCATTGTACTGTCATCGAATCATTGCAGGAACACAGCTAATATACCCAGATAACCCGTTATAGAAAACAATTGTAAATCATCTTATTTATTAAAACTTAAAACTTACAATAATTAAATTAATGTTCCCACAAATCACAATACCGTTGAAGTTTTACAGCAACTTTTCATCAAACTAAAACCAACTAACAGAATATTTATCATATGCTGCTTGATTTTAAAAATAATCACTGAATAAAGCTAAAGAGGAAACCAATATTGCCAGGTATAATTCAAATTTCACTGATGGTAATGATATAATATGTTTTGATCGAACCAAAAATTGAATTAACTTAATACACCAGAATCTGTTTCATCAATGCTAATATTTTCTAGTAAATTTGATAATTTATTCTATCTTGTTGATGGCTACAATAATATATGTCTTATTAAAGTATTGATGTACCTATTAAATTGTAATATGTAACTTAATTAAATATAGTATACGTAATAATAATTATTGGAAAGTTATAAATTATTATATTCATATATTGCTTGTTTATAGCACTTTAAAAACGATCATGCCAGTAATTCATTACTGTTGGCAAGTACATCTAAAGTTCAAAAATGTTTATACAGTATTGTTAATTATTTAATGTATATTTTTGTCTACTAATATGTAATCATTATTTATTACTATAATGTGTTTTACTTTTAGAAAAAGTCTAACTATTCGACAACTTGCATTTAATAAGCACCATAATACAACACCTGTCCAAAATCTTAAATCGTATACTACAATCACACACATTAATGATCATTTACAACAAGCAAAATTACTAGACTGGCATGCAATTTGATAATTGTCTATTTTTAACTATTTATAAACGATCCATTTCCAACCACTTTTGCATTTGTATTCGCCTTAAAATAATATAATATGTCTTTCCAAAAGTATATCAGTACTTATTCATTATATTGTAATATTATAGAATGTGCCTATATTTTATTATAAGAAAACTACACTTTTTCGTTGGTTACACAATACTACATATTATCGAAGCACTGCATACGTTGCTGATATCAGTAGGTATATCACAAGTACACGTTCAATACATTTTCCACACAGTGAGGCGTTTATTGGTAGGATAGGATTCATTAATAGTCTGCTCTACAACTCGGCTGTCGATTTTTTGTCAAAGTTGGCCGCTTTTTTTCTCAGCAAGTACTTCGGTTTCTCCCGCACGTCCATGGTCCTATGCATCCTGTACGGCTTTGGAAGCTGATCTTCATTGTACAGCTGGTCACTAAAATATACTCTCCTCAGCCGGCAATTGGCGTGCACTTTAATGCAGACTGTCTCCACGTACGTCGTATTAAAACTAGTGATTGCGAACTCGGCCAAGTTCATGTGCAGTTGGTTCCAACCCATTTCCATAGAAACCGGCATTGTGATCATGAATGTGCTAAACTTTTTGTTCACATGGTAACTGCTCATGCGTAAACGCCGGCGAATGTTTTCGCTGTCCAAAATCTGTTTATGCATACATTTGAGGGCGAGGAAGAAGTGTTAGAAGATACAGGGAACTCGGTAAATTTCCATCAAGAGAAATATTATACTTCTAAGTAGAGTATAATAGCTATTATATATTAGAGGCCTAGAGGCAAAGTGTACCTAACATTGAGGTTTATACACCAGAAAAATACTTGGCCGATTTTGTCAAAAAACGATTGAGAATATTTCGACAGATGCATAACTGAAATGATAGATGGATAGTTTATATTAGACAGTCAGCTAATACAGATATTGTTAGTCGGGTTATATCTAAATGGCGCATATGCAGATCTGAAGTTTTTGACGAATAATTGGCATCCAATTTTGCCCACATAATATTTGGAACCTCGGACGGATTTGCCCCCCCCCCTGCCATTAGCGAGCCGCTGTCGGGCCGGGTATGGGCTAGTTTTGGGCCTTCATATAGTAGCTAAAAGATACTATATTTAAGTATCCCTCTAAATATGTATTAATTATTTAGTTATTGCTATGCCTCAAACTTATGCTTTTAATAGTAACCTTTGATACGAACTAGTAAGTATAAAATTATGTATGAAAGCTATTTGTATTGAGATAAAAATGCAATTGTTAACAAATACACTAAACCTTCAAAAAAAAAACAATTTTGTTCTGCTTTGATCTTGAGCAAATGACTTACCCAAAAATGATAAAATCAATTTTTTAGCACACAATTTTTATTTTCTCAAACTATTACAAACTTATAAAAATAAACACTATTTCTTGATGAGAGCTTTAAAATTATTTTATATGTGAAAGATAAACTGTCTAAATGTAACGGAATGGTAGCAAAACTGGTAAAAACTAAAACAGTCTGGTACTAAAGAAAATAAAGAATTCAGAACACTATAAAAATTTTGAAGCCTAATAAATGGTAAATATGAAATGGAAGATGAAGAAAACTTTAGCTCTAAGACAAATAGTGTCATTTAAATATGCCCTAACAACATCATGTGATGTGTAAAGAAGTTTTAGTCAATATAAATCTTCATTCTTCGTTCCAATTGCCTGTCATATATTTTATAATTTGAAATAACATGTCATTACAGAATGTAATATTCAATGTAATAATAACTATTTATGGTTAATAATAATTCTATATAAATAATGAATAATTACTAATTAGTAGTTTCTGTTTTAATTAGTTTCTGAATTTTATGTGAAAAATATTTAATGTTATGAAGAAATAAAAAAAATAGTTTCCATATTTTGCGTATTTTAGTAAATGCAAAGCACATTTTACAATTGTTTCAAACATAAAAATCCTAGTCTACTAATAAATATTTACGTACTGTGATCTCGAATGTAAAAAATTGACCGAGGTTTTTCACTATTAACGTCACGAATGGCAGCCGAATACCTAACGAATCTTTGGGATTCATCGGACAGGTTATGCAACAGGCGTTCACGTTTTTTGACTGGATCTGGAGTACGTTGGACTTCATCTGATCGTCTTGAACTTGTTTCATTTCTCCTCCTTTGCACTGATATACCAGAAGCAATGAGCATGTCAAATATACGATAAAGATGACCCGGTTATGTTTTTATACGCATTTTACTTATTCAGCTAGGTACATCACTATTTTTAATAAAGTATGGAAACATACTTCTGTGTTTTCCATTATAAATTACATACAATTATTGTACCTATACGTATAAGTACGAAGTTCATCTGTTAATAAAATGTGATTCGAACCTGCAGTGCACGACTGTACGAGTAGGACAGTATTGTACCTACCTAAATATTAAGTATAGCGTGGAAATGGTTACAAATTACAATGTACAAGTTTAAAATATTTCAATTGATTTTTGATTTTCCCCAAGTCTTAACCATGATTATAACATAAATGTATTAATAACTTACACCAAATTGCAGTTAAATTATAAATTGTACCGTTTAGTTGATAATTTCAACTTTATTATAGTTGATATTGGATAGGTGATAAATTGATTTTATTCTGAATACCCTATTTATTTCATAACACACGTGACTCGTAAAAGATGTTTTTTTTAAATAATAATTTTAGCTAGCTATTAAGCTTTACTGTACAGTTTTGACGGACTGAACACTAACCTGAACGGCCCAATTCTCCAGCGGATGGCTGCCGACGCTAAAGAATGCGGTCAATAATTTTCCCTCGAATCTTGACTGAAACATTATTCCAACACAGGTACAATCACAGATTCTAATGTGATTATTGAATCTCAAATCTCAATTCTGGGGCACTTAAACGAAGAATAACTTCTATAAACATAAATAAAAGATAAAACACCTTGTTATTACACTCGTTGCTATAATATGCACGGAGACATTTAATAAGTAAACAATAGAAAATATTAACTATACTCAGCCTATATTATAATATATTTTGTTAGGGTATTTTTTCATAGGTTTTATCAGATTTTTATAAAGGCACTTATCTATGTTATTATTATAGTGTAATTGTTTAAAATATTTTAAAAATATATAAATTAACAAATATAAATAAATAAGTATTACTGTATTAGCTCTTATAAAATAATTTATTATTAAATGAGTACCAAATTAAAACTAATTCAATAGCATTTTAGCATTTTTAGATTTTGACCGGAGCGATGAATGTATTGATTTTACAATGAAGTGTATTTATTTTTTTTTAAATATTTTTTTATATAAATTTATTTTTGTGTATGTCATCACGGTTTGGGGCAGAAAACTGCTTCGATTTTCTTCAACAGTATCATATTCGACGGTAAAGTGAATTTAGTTGGTGCATTCGGGAGGTAACATTTAAAATTCCCAGTAGTTTTCAAAAGCACCGGGAAAAACAACATAAAAATTAAAGAAAAACGGGAATTTTTACGCAAAATCGGTTTTCCACAAAATCGATTTTGGTTTTTGTTGTAACTCTAAAACAAATGAACGTAAATTCATGAAATTTTCAATGAACATTTAAATTATCATTCGCTGTGCACCAAAAAATATTCAAAATATTTTGACTTGTTTTGAGCTGTTAACAAACATTATCAATTTTCAATATTTTTAGTTTTTTTCTATGAATGTCCATACAATTTTATTTGTTGGGTAAAAAAGCTTGAAAAGTTAATACAAGATTCTTAATGTATTTTTACAATGATGTTTGAAAAATATTAAAAATCCATAGTCATGATTTTTTTTTTTTATAAGAATTTAAAGTTTGAATTTTGACAAAATGCATAAAAATCACAAAAATGTGCAAATTATTTTGAGCTAGAAATTCCTAAAAAATTTCCTTTTTAAATCTAAGATTTTAAAATGTATTAAATTATTTTCTATGAGCGTTTGAAATTGTACAACATTGGATATTCACTCGATTTCTCATGTAGCGATTTTCTTATTTCCTTATTTAACCGTAGACACTTGAGATTAATATCATTAGTTTATTGTATCAATTCCTATACTTCACAAAATTTTAAAAATATTTTGATCTTTTTTGAGCTGTTTACAAACAATTTCAAATTTCAATTTTTTTAGTTTTTTTTCTAAATAACATTTATTTTTATTTGTTTGACAAAAAAGTTTGATTATGTAATACAAAGCTCCTGACATAGTGCTTAAATAGCAGTTAAAAAATATTAAAATATACATATTCACAATTTTTTTTATTAGTATTTAAAGTTCAATTTTTGACAAAATTTTTCAAACTTCAAATTTTAAAATTATTTTGTTGTTAAAAATTTATAAAATGTTCAACTTCTCTAGCTAAGGTTAGAAAACTTACAACAAGGTTCTACGTAAGTATAGGTTATTCTGTAACCAAAAACTTTCAAACATATAAATCACGGTTTTTTTTTTATATTTATTTTATGTTCATATTTGGAGGAGATTACATATTAAATAACCAAAAACAGTGGCCTGTAGAACATTTTTGTGTGAGGCTCAATGCATTTTTATTTTCACTACCACCACCACCATTACTTTTATAAGTACAAACTATACAAAATATAGTCTCATATCTTCCCAACGGTTTGTTATTTGTTAACATTTAATTTGTATTATGACAATTTAATCTCATACTATTTTCATGGCCTCACATCAGTACACCTTACCACCCACCCATTTATGTTGAGGTACAGGCCTCAAAAAATTATCTTCACCATGCCACTGACCAAAAATAACGATTTTAGTTATTTTGTTGTAATTTTATAATATTAATTCAACATACCGTATTGATAATAAGTAATAATAGAAATAACAATATAAATATAATATAAAATATCCATACTGACAAACCGTCACCGCTCAGAATCGTTTTTCGTATATAATGATATTATATCCTTGAACTCAAATTCAATACCATCCATTATATACAGTGACAGTGACAGTGACTCACTTGAAACCTACCGTATAGCAGAGCGACATCCACTTACCCACCTTTTTACTAATATTATGTGCTTATAAATTACCTACTATACAAAACTTATTATATATTTATATAGGTAATATACAAGTTTAGCTGCAAATTGAAATCAGAATTATTCTGCATTGCCAATAACTGTCATTTGTTATTTGTACTTTTTAAAGAAATTTGTAAAAATTAAAAATAACTTAATAGCATTTTTTCTAATGTTGTGACTAACTGCTATTAAAAAATCTGTTATACTAATTTCATTATTTTTAATTTGTATTCAGAAACGTAATTATTTTGCTATAGTCAAGGCTTTTTAGTTTTTTTTTCGAATACCTAACTATCAAGGGTACCTCGTACTTCATCATTCGCTGTAGATTGTACATGCAAATATGAAATAGATGGTTCATTAACCAATTAATAGGAACCGAACGTTTTCTGCTTAGAATCTAAAATAAATATATTTGTTTGATTAAGTACCGATTAAATACATATTTTTGTATTTAAGTCAATAGATAGACGACGCACGGCGTTTTGTTTTGATATTTGGTCTTAATAATTTGATTAATTAAAGATCAAAATCTTTTGTTAGTCGATAGTTTTTAATAAATAATCGATAGGACAATGTGAATGGATCACTTATAAGTTCTGTTTTCGCATTTGTCTTTCGTAAATATAGCCATGATTAATATAATGTCTACCGCTGTGTGATAACAGTACTACAAGCGTGATAATAAAGAATTTTATAATCTTGACTACAAGCAAACGTTATCAGATTGCATCGGGCGTACCGGTAAGTGGTAACGTGGTACGACGCAGCAGCTACCTCCGTGTTGCGACTTGCGACCGAGTCAAGCGCAGACGCACTACCGAGTTTAGCATAGGTAAAACAAGCCTAACCATAAACCATCGCCGTGCTCTATATAGCGACTGCCCAGATTATCGATCAAACCTGGTGAGTACACTGGGAATCGACGGACGGCCTCATCTCCTTTGTACGTATTGACCGCTGGCACTAAGACCATCATTGTTTCATTTTCTTCGTCGCCAATCGTCAATCCGTCACATCGAATCAATCACTGAACCATGGCTTGCAGTATTCACAAGGCCCTTGTGGACGTCTCCAATAACGTTACTTACATTGTGTAAGTATAAGAACCGCCTGTGTGTATCTCTGTTTGATCGTCAAGACGTGTCAACTAGTAGGCCAAGTCCTTGTGTTGCACTCTACTTAGTGGATGGTGTAACGATTGTCATCATCGACATCGTATATTACTTCTTACGTTGAGTACGGTTAATATGCTGAGTGTTAGTAATGGCAAATGTGGTCGGGCAATATAATAATATATATGTGTATTATATATTATAGCTTTAAAAACTGGTTAGTGGCGTTTAATCTTCCAACCCTAAATACCGACACCCACGGCTGTCTTTACTTACTCCTTTCAGTTTCCCTCAAGTTAGTTATAATGTACTTAATAATAGCTATAATATATAATAGACATACCTATATATTATTTTTTGCGCGACCACATTTGCCATTACCCGGGCTTGGAATTAAAGAGTTCTATATGACAATAACAAAATTGTTCAGTAGAGCGTTTTTAAGATTCAAAAAATAAAATAACGTATTTTTGAACAAGCGATTTTGAAATATTTGGCATCAAAAAAATCCACAAACTTCTGTACTATCAATTTATTAATAGACATTGCAAAAATAAATCATTTGAGTACTCAAAATATTAAATAACTTTAAAATTCCTAGTTTGGAAACAAAAGGTTCTACTGATAGAACATTTTGTTCCAAATTCTATTTTTTAAAAATAAAACGTTCTATTAATAGAACATTTTCATTCCAAATTAATTGATTTGTTCTAACTTTATGTACTGACCTGGTCATCTAGGGTATTTTACTTTTCAGTATTTTATTACCATCGACGTACCGCGTGTGAAATGCGCTATTTATATAAATAACAACAACAAAGGCGCATAATAATAATTAAATATTTACATATACTTATTACCGATAACATTTTTTGTTTCCAATTACTATTTGGTTTATTAGATAACACTTTTTGATTTAAATATAAATTTAAAAACAAAATGTTCTATCGATGTATCCAACACATTGTTTGGATAGGGTCACTTAAAACCTTTTGTTTCTGGTAACTTTTTAAACATGTGATCGATTCAATTTTTTCTAGAACTAAAATATAGAGAAAAATAAATCTTGACATAACAGATAAAAAAATCATTTTTGAAATTTTTTGATATAGATTTCTTTGATTCCAAGCTTGCGATTACTAACACTCAGCATATTAGCCGTGCTTAACGTAGGGAGTTATGTACGTTGTTGATGACGACCGTCATTACATTGGTATGTGTCAAAATATGTGCCTTGTGTGTAACTATATTGTTTT
>CM017804.1:8793849-8855301 GCA_008086715.1 Sitobion miscanthi
AATAAATTTAATGTAATAATGAAAAGTTTAAAATGTCTTCGTCGTCAACTTGAGGCGAATGAACTTGTAAAGATTCTGGAGGAGTTGGTGTTGGAGTGGAGTAAGTGGATGACAAATTAGAAACCTGAGACATGTTTGATGTTGTTGAGCGTGAAGGATAATCAAAAGTATACGGCAAAGGCTGTTCGTACATTCCATTATCTGCATTCAGAAAGATACCCATGAAAGCATGTTGAATTGCACTTTGTGTTCTAGCAGAGTATTTTTTTAATTTGTTTGCCACAAAATTGCCAAAATTTTGTTGTTCGTCAGAATTTGTAGCAGAAGCTGCAGCAGTTAAAAGTCCAAAAGCTTTATCTAAGCGATGATCTTCTGCATTTTTTCTTTTTTTTGAGGATGGTGGAGTCGGTGTTGAAAGACTCGGTGGTGGACGTGGTGAGCTTGTAGAAGGACTTTGAATGTCTGTTTCACTCGGTGGTGGAATTGGTGAGCTTGTAGAAGGACTTTGAATGTCTGTTTCTTCTTCAATCTGTATCGTAATCATATCGTAATTAAGTATTAATATTTAATATTATTATAGTAATTATTTTATATTCCGAGCCACAATATAAAATTTTTAAAAAATTTCAAATCTTTTTAAGTTAATTTAAAATTTAAATTAACATTTAAAATTTTCAATCTTCTTTAGTTTTTTTTTATAAACGACAATAGAATTTTATTCGTTTGGTAAATAAGCTTCAAAATTTGATACAAGACTTTTAATATATTGCCACAATAGTAGTTAAAAAACATTAAAAATACATAGTCATAATTTTTTTTAATAAGCATTTTAATGAATCTTATTTGAGTAATTTGGAATTTATTTTATAGGAAACTACTTTTTTTTAAAAAATAATAACAATATACCTAATAAAATTAATATTGTATAAAATATCCTAGACTGAAAACTCCGAAAACTCGTCTCCGATCAGAATCGTTTTTCGTATACAATGATATTATATCATTGAATTCAATTTAATACTATCCATTACAGTAAATCACTCGTAAACATCTGTACAGCGAGCGACACATCCATCCTTTTTTTTTAATTTTTTATATAGTAGCTACTATTCTACAGCACAGTGGGCCGCGCGTGCTACGGTTATAAAACAAAAAAAAAATGTATAAATACTAAAAATAGCAATATATTGGGAACCTTGTATTAAATTTTCAGACTTTTTGGCCCTCCAAATAAAATTTTTTGACAATTATAAAAAAAAAAAAAAAAAAAAAAAAAACTAAAAACATTGAAAACTGAAAATTTCTGTAAACAGCTCAAACAAATCTAAATATTTCAAAAATCGTATGGTTATAGAAAATGAGAATATAAACATTCACCGCAGCATTTTCATATATAAAATTATAAAATTGAATTTAGATTCTGAGCGAAGCGATGATGTATTGGTTTTTACATGATGATCGTAGATACATGAAATTTTCACTGGTGGTTTATATTTGCATTTTCTATACACGATAATCACATTTTCAAAATATTTTGATTTATTTTGAACTGTTTAGGGACATTTTCATTTTCATTTTTTTTAGTTTTTTTTCTAGAAATATCAATAAAATTTTATTCGTTGGTCAAAAATTCTTGAAAATTTAATAGAAGGCTCCTAATATATTGTTTCAAAGGTAGATTAAAATATCAAAAATCCGTAGTCACAATTTTTTTTTCTAAGCATTCAAAGTTGAAATTTTGACAAAATACGTAAAAGACGACAATTTTCAATTATTTTGAGTTAGAAATTCATAAAAATTTTTCTTTTGAAATCTGAGGTTTTAAATTTTAACACAAGATTTAACATAAGTTTTCTACTTTATCAAAAATAAAATATCTAAAAGCAAGTAAAATAAATTTTTATGAGCGTTTTAAGTTCATAGTTTTACAACATAGGATATTCACTCGATTCTCATGTAGCGTTTTTCTTATTTGTTGTAATTCAAAAACGAATAATTGTAGATGCACGAAAATTTCACTGAATGTTTATATACTCATTTCACACACCATACAATTTTGAAAATGTTTTGATTTGTTTTGAGCTGTTTACAGACATTTTCATTTTCAGTTTTCAATTTTTTTTTTAAATTGTCAATAAAATTTATTTGGTGGGCCAAAAAGTCTGAATATTTAATACAAGCTTCCTAGTATATT
Organism: Sitobion miscanthi; assembly: GCA_008086715.1. NCBI lineage: Eukaryota > Metazoa > Arthropoda > Insecta > Hemiptera > Aphididae > Sitobion > Sitobion miscanthi. The sequence continues at coordinate 8,796,044 of CM017804.1, forward strand.
GTTACAATATCGGTTGAAAAATTTTAAAAATACATAGGCACGATTTTTTTTTATAAGCGTTTAAAGTTCGAATTTTGACAAAATTTGTCAAAATCTTGAAAATTAACAATCAATGGATCTAAAAAATTATAAAATGTTCAGTTTTTATAACTAAGAGTTGAAAATTTAAAACAAAGATTCTCATAAATAATTCTTACTGTAATTGAAAAATCTAAAAAATATATGAACACAATAATTTTTTACAGACATTTTAAATTCAAATTTGGACGAAATTACATATTGAAACCAAAAATAACGATTTTAATTATTTTGTTATAATTTAAAAATATTATTTGTTTGGTATATGAAACCTTTAGAGTGTATTGTTATATTTTATATACACACAATGGCATTTTCAAACGTAATTTTTTTGGGAAAAATAAATTAAACAAACTGTAGTAAATACTAATGCCTACTACTAAAATTAATTATTTTATTCACAATAATATCATCAAATACACTTAGTAAGGTATTATAGACTGACTGACCGTCTTCGCTCAGAATCGTTTTTACAATGATATAATATCATTGGATTAAAATTTAATATCATGCATTATACAGTGACCTACTTGTAATCTACTGTACAGCAGAGCGACATACACTTACCCGCCCTTTTTTCATACTGTTACTTGGTGTTACTGATTTATACCTATGAATTGATATATTTTACATTTTCTTTGTGATCAACACCGAAAAAGTTCCTAAATCCTAATTCTTATAAAACTTTGGTAAAGGTAGAATTACTATTGAGAAAAATGTAATAATATGTTAGTTAAAGTTGGGCCGTTAAGTATAGTAAAATGGGCCGGTTGCATACAGAGAATAGTGGGCCGAAACCCTTCCAGTCCGGCCCTGTGTGTAGTGGTTGTTATCTCGGAAAAATATTACTATTAGCTAGTGTAGTTTCAATAACTATAATAATATAGTAACATTATCATAGTTGTACAATTATTTATATGATTAAATTAAATATAATATTAGTAAAAAAAAAATAACTATTTTTTTTTTCCGTGATATTATTTGGGTATAACAAAATTATCATCTATTTTTGAACGATAACCAAAGTATTATTGATTATTTTTAGTTTTTACTTTATATTTTTTTGTTTTTATTTTGTATGTCTTAATTTAGATTTAAAGTATTAGTATTATTATATTAAATATTTTAATAGGTACTAACTTAACTTAAACTTATTCCTAATTACATAAAATATAAACTATTTTATACTCACAGAACTTGTTGTTTGATTAGGTGTATCCTTATCCTGGAGATATTTCATATGCTTGTACGCATACCAAGAGCTTTGATATATTTCATCTGCGCCTATGAAAAATATAATTATTACCTATTTAAAAATTTACTTTCACATGTAACTTTCTTACCTTTCCCTGTTCCAAACTTTTTTAATTTTTGCTTTTTCCTTCTCATAGCAGATAACAGCTATTCATTTTTTCCTGCATTCATCAGCAGTACACCCAATTTCATTTGCTATCTGTTCCAAAGCATCATTTCTTTTGATTTTATTGTAGTATTGAGGGTGTTTTGCATGCCAAAGTAACGGTTTTTGTTCATACAATTCAATAAATCGGATTGTATTTTCTTCGTTCCACTCCATAGTCACAAATATAATTAACAGACAACAGTGTTTACGATTTAAAGCTTGAAGTATGACAGTCAGAAATCAAAACACAAATAATGCGTGTTGCATTATTATTTACGTCCACACTATTCGTATCCCCACCTCGCACAATCCTTTGATGCGGTTCAAATTTACCGACATCTCGCGGGACGGGCCGCAACTTCGTCGCGTATCAACTTTTGTCACGCGGCGTTGTTGCGCCTTCACGTCCACACGTCGATTGCTGTTACGCGTCTATGTTACGTTACAGCGTTACGTTACGCGCAAATGTTACAAGTGTGTACGCGGCTTAAGAAATACAACTGACAGTTGTTCGCACTTCCCGGGTCAACGGCCACCTCATTATTGGTCTTCCGATAGGTCTGGCCGTGGACAATCCACACCGGCGGTCCCCGCCCTGGCACGCGCCTGTCGTTTACGTCGCAGATAAACGCAGCGAATGCCAGAACGTTGTTGTACCGCCGAATGTCCGCTCGGAATCGACGACCATCCTGTGAATCATCTATAAGCAAATTCATTAGTAGGTAAGGGGCGGGTAACAACGCACGTTGGCCTGCGGCGGTCACTTGGCCGTTGTTACAACGCGTGGAGAAGTGACCCTGGGATGTTTCCTCGCCACTGAAGTGGCGGGCGTTACATTGTCTGCAAACTATGTCCAACGCGCCCGTGTTATGACGCTTTGGAAGTGGGTGTGTCACGCCCGCCAGCCTGAAAATCATTGGCGCACACACTCTGGGTAGTTCGACCACTTCCACATCCTCAATCTCCTCTATCTGGAATTCGACCACTTCCATTTCCTCCACCCTGACGCCGACCAATTCCCCGTCCCCTACCATTTCCACGTCCTCAATCTCCTCTACCTCAAAGTCGAACACTTCCATGTCCTCTACCATTTCCACGTACTCCACTACTTCCATGTTCACGTCCTCAACCACTTCCAAGTCCTCAATCTCCTCTACCTGGAAGTTGACCACTTCCATGTCCTCCATCCCCTCCACCTGTACGTCAATCACTTCCATGTCATCAACCCCCTCCAGCTGGACTTCTGCCACTTCCACAGCCTCCTCACCATTCGCCTGACTTCCACAACTTCAACAACTTCCGCGGCCTCCACCGCATCCATCTGGATGTCCCTGAACACCTATAAGTTTGATTGAGTTTAGAGTATTTTAATACATCAGTATTACATAGTATTAGTATTCCATTGCATAATATAATTATTGTTTAACCAGGAATAATATAGTGTGTATCAGTGTAGATGTTAAGCTTGTTTAAGTTATTTTGTAATTAAGTAGGTAAAAATGAATAGGAAAAAAATTAGTAGAATATGTTCAATAACAGAAGTAGGTACCTATAGCGTACCGTGATAAGTATGTTTTCCCATAATGAATAATTATATATTATAAAAGTATGACATTATACATTGCCTACACAACTATTAAATCCTGTTTTTCTGAACCTGTGGTACGGCGCGAAAACCTCATTGGTGGTACCCAAAATTGGAACTATAATAACATAATATTTGCTATACTTTTTGTACATAAAATACATATTCCACATACAAAAAGGTTGAGCACCGCTGTACTAATGTATTGGTATTCTAATAATAATAATAACTAATAGAAGAATCAATCATATTAATTTCACTCAACTTTATAACCACAATATTAAGTATATTTCACACTAATAAAACAAATACAATATCAGATATATGACCATAGTTATTATTAATTTATTTGTTAGTATAGTTCTATATATTATAATACCGTTAAACGTTCTAGTATTTTAATAATTTATATTGAATGGGTAATGTAATTATTGCTCAATGTAGTTATTAAATTGCAGTGGACCCGGTGAACAGTGAAGTGTTTTTTTTTTTAGCAAAGAACAACAATTTAGAATTGTGTAAGAAAACATTAAGAATACCTAAATTGAAAGAATATTTAAAATACAGTGAGTGATAACTAACTGTAACTGTACTACAATACTACTGATTGCCATTGAAGGTGTGTGAGCACTGAAAAAAGTATACCTAAATAATCTCAGTACAACAATATAGCTAGTATAAGATAAATGTTGTTAAAAAAATTAAGAAGTACCAATCACATTTTAATTGGTTGTGTATTTATGCATATTATTTATAATCTTTGTTAGGATGAAAAACTAAGACTGTGTAATGTGCTTATATGTTTTTAAGTTAACAACAATAAAAACAATAATTATTGCACTCTATAACAGTAAGTGTAGGTACCTATGTGCAATAATTGAATTTATACGAATGTAAGGTTTCTGTTACACAAATAATTGCTGTTCAAATTATTTTTTAAAGAGTTATAAAATAATGTATATTGACTTTTGTTATAGTTAAATAAATACATTTTAACATAAAATTAAAACTTTGGTTGAATGAATACAATACGCCATGACTATCTATCAAATAATAAGGCGGTAATAAGGTTTGTCTTGGTGAACAGTGAAATGTTTTTGTTTTTTTTTTTTGCAAATAATAACATAATAAGGCCTACGTTAAAAGTCCATTTAAAATACACTGAGTCATAACTGACTCTAACCATAACTATCATTCATAGTTCACCTGAAATTTCCAACAGAAAAAGGTCTACCTAAATAACATCAGTACAGTGCTATAGGTTAAGATGTCATTTTAAAAATTAGCAAGTACCAATCATTGAACAAAGAAATCTACTGAAGAATGTTTAAGTTGTTTCATACATACTAATAATCTTTCTAACAACAATAACTTTGAAACGTTGTAAAACTGTATTGCACTGTATAACAGTAAGTGTTATAGTGAAATCATATGATCATTTAAGGTTTATGATACTCCAATAAAAGTATACATGTTGTAGTAAAAATCATTTTTCAAAAAGTTGTTCAAAATAATGTTTAATTGAATGTGTGGCTACACCTAAATCTAAGCTCTGTCCATCCAAACATCAATACAATCTATTGTGTTAATTATTAAAATAATATTAACATTTCTAAGAGTACTACACGTGAAATGATAAATTATTTATCTAGTACACAACTTACAAATTACCTAGGTCAGTAGTAAGTAGTAGTAAGTAGTAGTAAGTAGTAGTAGTAGTAGTAGTAGTAATAGTAGTGGTAGTAGTAGTAGTAGTAGTAAAAAGAGTGTAATTTAATACAGAATTTTAACTTAAAACAATAAAAAGAAAAAAATGTAATGATTGTGTGTTCATACCTGTTTAATATAATCTTGTGTTAGTTAGGTATTACCGTAAATGACTTACATTTTAAAAATGTATTGCATTCTATAACAGTAAGTTTAGGTACTCATAATATGCAATGAGTGCATTTAAATGAAATTATTATATGATAAGTTGAATGTAAGGCTTATGTTACACTAATAAAATCATACATGGTTTTAAAGAGTCTTCAATGTGATAAAATCAAGTACGCCTATATTTATCACCGCTATGTGTTGATATGACACACATCAGTAGTAAATATGTTACACTGTAGTACAAACAAAGTTAGTTGTATAAATAAAGGAAAGAAAGTATTAAAATAATCTTAACATTACTAACGGTAAGCCAATATGTGAAAAAATAAAACACTTATCCAGTACACATTCACAAAAAAAAGTAGAGGTTAGTAAAGAGTCTACTAATACCTACTCTGTGTAGTAGTAACATAAGAAAATGTAATTTATTTGAGAAAACCTAAAGAGTTCTGTTTAGGTCAATATATCAATAGTAAAGTTGATATATAAGTATAGTTATAAGTTAATCTAGGTACAAATTTTAATTAATATGAAAATAAGCTTGACCCAGTGTTTGAAATTTGAAACAGCAGTAACACAATTGAATGTCGTCTAAGTTATTCTAAAATTAATTTACAATCATCCATACAATTATAATATAATAAGTTTTATGATAAAATAGACATTTAATTTTCAAGAATGTTGTAACGAGCCAGTTTAATATAGTAGTATAGTAAAGTACAGAAACAATAATATGTATCTAAGAGCACAGTGAATAATTAAGCATGTAAGGATTTCAACCGTAGGTTGGACACTATCCATTGTCATTGGCTTAACTTTGATGATTACATACTGTGGAATAAAAGTAAACAAATTAAATTATATTAGCACTGCAGAAATTGTAAATGTTGTGAAAATTGATCAAACTTGAAATAATAAAGATATGTGATCGAAATGAGTGAAATGTACATCAATGTAATATCATGAATTTCGTTATAATATGTCATTCACGTTTAAACCGTAGCACGTGCCTATTTATGGGGTTTAGAAGTATACTTTTATGAGGTCATATGTATTATGTTGCAACAAAAACCTTGAATGTCATTGAGTTAAGTTATTAAAATAAGTTAGGTTGCTTCTTATTAGCCACAAGTTTGAAATACACAGTAGGTACATCAAACTCACGAGAGTACACAACAGTATTAGTATTAGGAGTCCAGTCAGACGGGCATACAGTCATGGTGTACCGCAATGAAATTATATTTATTGAACACGCTCACCAAAGATGGCACTGCCGTGGGCCACAGACGGCGACGCCGCGCGTTTCCCACAGCGTAGTCGACACCGGGGACGAAATGCCTCGAACACAGCTGAGATGTTTGATTCACGGGAAAACCTTGGCCCACCGAAAATGCCACCCACTCAAGACGACGATTTACGGCAGTTGGAAATCTAAGAGGCGACACATTATTCATTATGATATATATCGATATGTATTAATGTGTTGTGTGAAATACCTGTGTACGGAAACGTCATCGATGTTGTCCACAACTCCGCATAGCGCGCAGCGTTTGACCATTTTGAATAGCCTAAAAACATCACGATCGAATATTCGAATATATAATAATAGGAATGATAATAAGTGAAAAGTAAATACTAAATATGAAAAAATCGTTGCAATAATCGAATATAATGACCGATGCAGTTTGTTATCAGCGGTGGTGTAAGAGACTTGGGCGACTCGTGTGTTATTTTTAGAACTAATAGGTACACACCGGCTTACATGATGCACATGAAAAAATAGAAATATACGAAAAATGGCATACCCAGCTCGCAGTAGCACATTTATGAATTAACTGTAAAACACGTGTAATGCCCCGAAACGGCTAACGGACTTACACGTCGATAATACACGGTTAATACGAATGCGGATATAAAAAACGTAGTAGGTAACGAAACTCAAAGGAAAGCACTAAATATTAAATAATACTACGTATTAGGCTTTTCCGTGAGAGTCGATGTACGTTACAAGAGCGCCGGTCACGAGATGAGGCAGGTTATACGGGCGCGTTTCGCGTCGCCAAAGTTGTCCCCCCACGGCTCCACTCCACCCCACTCCAAGCCTATAATGTTGCGTATAATAACAGTCGTACTGCACTACTGCGGTATCGCGCGTAGTATTGCAGTGTATAATAATATATCGTCCACTTTTAATACTTCTCACACGTACACAAATACTTACCTATGTACGCAAATAAATAGAAATAAAAATAAGAAAAAACAACCACCTAACCTAACGTACTTATATTACCTACGTCTTCGTGTACAACACTGTTGATAAATTTAAACGTAAATAGGTACACTTGAGTAATAGTTATTATAATAATTATTATGTGTCAAGACATTCTAGGTACCCGCCTAACGCAACATCGTGACCGTTATGTTTCTATTATTTATTATGTAGGTATCATGATATAATATTATTAAGTTACCATACATATTTATTATATTGGTGTCTTTTATCAGGTACACGTGTAGGATAATAAGAAATTAAATATACGACCTACATAAACATTAAGCATGATGTATATGATATGTATATCTATATATATGTTACGGTCAAAAGCCGAAATCGGGCAAACCTCAGAAATGCCCGGGCAAAACGCGAACTGCCCACAATCCTTGGGCAAATTGTCATATTTCGGCTTTTGACCGGCATACCTAGTTATGACCACCTCATTTGGGCAAAAACCGTAGCGTCTTAAATAACTTAACTAATATTAAATACAAATAAAAATAATAAAAAATATTGTACAGATATATTGAATACACTTAACCTTTTCACTGCTAAGTTTTTTTTTTCTAAAATACTCATATCTGCTGAATTATTTTTTTTTTTTTTTTTTTTTTAATGTTCCTAATTGATTTATTTAGTTAAATTGAACCATATGTTGAAGTCAAAAAAAAAAAATATATAATAATTGACTTGAATTATAAGTTTAAAGTTTATACGACCAGGGGTAACCAAACTAGGAAACGTAGCGTAGGAACCGCATACTATGATTTTGAAATAATTAAAATGCAACGTACCTACAAATTATATTTTTAACTGTTTATTAATAATTACTCATCAGTTAATTAAGTATAATAGTAACAAAATAATGCTATGAAAACAAATTATATAGTAGAAAATTCAAATCTTATTATTAGTATGATATATTTCAAAGCATGGAGCTGGACATAACCCAACATCGCATTCTGAACACATGAATGTTGTGTCTTTTCTTATTTTTTAATTTTTGGCATACATAACACCGTCTTTGAGGATTTGTCTTCTTAGATGTTGGTGGTACAGTGGATGGAAAATGTCTATCTGTCAGTCGCATAGGTATCACAGTATCACTGCTGCGCGGACGACCTCTTTTGTTCAAAGCACTTTTCTTTGAATATTTTGTTAGTATTTCCCGGATTAGTTGAGACTGATAACTTGCCAATGGTAAATGTTTTCCAGTAACAGTCTTGTATGAACTATATGCATTTAGTAAGGATAGATCTACCAGGTGGAAAAACAGTTTCTTATACCATTTTATGGTTTTTCTCACACATTCAATTGAGCTCAACAACATATCTGTTTTGTCTATAGCACCCATATTTTCATTATATTTCAACACAGATAGAGGTTTATTTACTTGGTTTCCATGATGATCTTTTTTAGCAATAGTAAACATTTTATTTTCAAATTGTGTTGTCAACATGTAAACATCTCTTCTATCTTTCCACCTTGTAGCTAACATAGTTGTTGTGTGTTGACTTTCTGTTTGACCAACTTCAAGTTTCGATGTTAGTTTAGGCATTCCTTTACGATTTTTCCTAACAGTTCCAGTGACATTTGTTTTTTTTTTGTAAAGAAACATGGCTAACGAAGGTGAACTATACCAATTATCAATGAATAGCTTGTGACCTTTTTTCAAGTATGGCTTCATCAATGTATTTACCACAGCTCCGGATATACCGAGGCTTGGGTCTGTTTTTTTATATTCTGTTGTGCTTCCAGTATATATTAGAATATTTAGAATGAAATCAGTTTCTACATCACAAATAACAAAGATTTTTATTCCAAATCGGTGTCGCTTTGTTTTAATAAATTGTTTAAATGAAAGACGACCCTTCCACAGAACAAGACTTTCATCTATTGCTAGATTTTCAAATGGTATCATGGCATCTTTAAAATTTTTAGTTATTTCTTGTAATGGCATTCGAATCTTAGAAAGTCGATCTCCAGGTATTTTCTCATCGTTGTTGCTAAAGTGGAGCATTCTAAGTAACAACAAATAACGGTCACGACTCATATGCTGACCAAAAATGGGTTGATGTAGAAGTGGATCAGTGGACCAATAATCAGATATCTCTAATTTTTTATTCCGTGCCATTAGCATGGTCAAAGCCAAAAACACATACAGTTCTTCAATTGGGTGTCTGTCCAACGAGTAACTCTAAAAACATTTTATAAAAAAAAATATACAAATATAAAATGGTTTATTTCATTATTATTTGGTTTATACCTGGAATATGGTGTTTGAACATTAAATTTGTGGCAATACTGGTTAGTTTCAAAACTTTTTTTCCCAATAAATTGGGTGACACAAAAGCTTCAAAAAAGTCTAACACAGTTGACTCTTCTGATAGCTCAAATTCTGCTTTTTGAATTCCACTCTAAAAAATTAATCAAAAACTGTAGAATACTAATATGTTTTGAATTACATACAGTTATGTATTTATTATTTATTTTTATAAAATTATATTATACCTTAGATGTATCAAAATGGTGAACCTTAGGTACAAACACTCCACACTTTTTCCATTTCGGATTTATTTGTTCTTTTGATACTGGTCTACGTTGTTTTGAAGGAAGAATTCTTTGCTGTGTAGAAGATGCTGTACTACATGGTGTAAAATGTACTGTATTATTTTGATAATTATCTGATTCAGTCTCTACGATAAAAAAAAAATGGATACATAATGAAATTATAATTATGTACAAATTGAATTTATACATTTGTAAAAAAACTATACTAGCTCAATTATATGTTTATTTTATTTCATTCATTGTTGTAACTTATAAATGAGTTACAACACTATGAATAATTTAGAATTTGGTTGTCAACGCCTTATTCAAATAAAAAAAAAACTGAATAAATCAAACAAACATACCTATCAACTCTTCTTAGTTTTTTTCATCAAATTCCTCAATTTCATTGATGAAATCGTCGTCTGAATCATAATCAAGATGATTTCATCTAAATGCTCTAAAATGTCAGCGTCAGATAACATTTTATAAAAATTTACGTCAATTTATGTACGAACTTGGTGCACATAAATCGTACTAAACATTTTACTCATTTTATTGTTTTATTATTGTTATATTATATTATTATTTACCAAGATACCATAGTAGTTAATTCAAACATATTATAAAAATAGATTTTGATTAGTTAGGTATACATTTATAATAATTATAATTATTATAGCAGTAAACAGATAACAGATAACGCGCACAGAACACAACAGCGTCATTTTAGTAACCACTGAAACAAATAATAAGTTTAATTAATTGTCATTGCTACCACAATGAACATAGAAATGTTTTTTTTATACCGTTAAATTCGTTTCATTTTTCTGCATTTTTCGGTGTAATCATTAATGTGATAACCGGCGTATTTCGTTTTATAGATAAAGGAACGTAATAGTACGTCCGTAGCAGGGAACGGTATGTTTGCGTGCGACGTAATAGTACTCGTATAAAAATAAACATATAATAATATTAGGTACTCTTATAAAACCTCATTTGGGCAAAACCGTATACTGACTTTTATCGTAATGGCAAAACCGTAGTGTCAATAGTACAATTATATGTATCAGTGATTTACCGAATATCGAAATACCACTGAGGACTGCTAGTACTCAAAATTCATTAACTGGAGGACAAGGGTTTATTTATTGTTCTTGCAAAACTAAGTGTACCTACTGCGAGACGATGTAAATGTAAACAACAAAATATTTTGTGTAGTTCTAAATGCCATGGTTCTAATATGTGTAGCAACAAATAAACAAATATATTATTATTTTATTATTATACTAGATGCGGGTGTTTTGTCATCCCGCCTGCGGCGGGAAGACTGTGTTGGCGATTCCGGGTGTTTGTCATCCCGCCTGCGGCGGAAAGACTGTGTCGGCGATCCGAGTGTTTGTCACTGTGTGCTGGGTTTTTTGATCCGGAACGTGGGGTCGTCGGTATTTTGTTTTGTAGTGTTGGCAGCAATGGTTTGGCGGTAATTTTTGAACCTGCGAGAGTGTCTAGTCGTAAGTCACGGCCGGCGATTCAAGTCGATCGTACGACAAAGCCAGCCAGGTAGGCGACTCGAGTGTGTGTGTCGTAAATCGGAAATTCAGATTCTGAGTTTGAGTGTCTAGCTATCAGTCATCTGGGGTGAAAGTCGATTCTCGAGCGGACAATCCGCTCGCGGCTGATCGGATGTAGTGGGAGTTTAATTCGCTCGTATGCAAGTAGCTAGTCAAGTAGGCAATCCGACTACGTCGAATCGCAGACGACGCACCGGGCGTGTATGTCCGGATGTCAAGTGTGTGTTGAAATCGGAAATTCGGATTCTGAGTTTGAGTGTCTAGCTATCAGTCATCAGGGGTGAAAGTCGTTTCCCGAACGGACAAACCGCTTGTGGCGGATCGGATGCAGTGGGAGTGTTATTCGCTCGTATGCAAGTAGCTAGTCATGTAGGCAATCCGACTACGTCGAATAGCAGACCACGCCCCTGGCGTGTATGTCCGGATGTCAAGTGTGTGTTGAAATCGGAAATTCGGATTCTGAGGTTGAGTGTCTAGCTATCAGTCATCTGGGGTGAAAGTCGATTCTCGAGCGGACAATCCGCTCGCGGCTGATCGGATGCAGTGGGAGTTTAATTCGCTCGTATGCAAGTAGCTAGTCAAGTAGGCAATCCGACTACGTCGAATCGCAGACCATGCCCGCCCCGTGTATGTATGTCCGGTTCTCGAGTGTGTGTGTCGTAAATCGGAAATTCAGATTCTGAGTTTGAGTGTCTAGCTATCAGTCATCTGGGGTGAAAGTCGATTCTCGAGCGGACAATCCGCTCGCGGCTGATCGGATGTAGTGGGTTTTAATTCGCTCGTATGCAGTAGCTAGTCAAGTAGGCAATCCGACTACGTCGAATCGCAGACGACGCACCGGGCGTGTATGTCCGGATGTCAAGTGTGTGTTGAAATCGGAAATTCGGATTCTGAGTTTGAGTGTCTAGCTATCAGTCATCAGGGGTGAAAGTCGTTTCCCGAACGGACAAACCGCTTGTGGCGGATCGGATGCAGTGGAGTGTTATTCGCTCGTATGCAAGTAGCTAGTCATGTAGGCAATCCGACTACGTCGAATCGCAGACCACGCCCCTGGCGTGTATGTCCGGATGTCAAGTGTGTGTTGAAATCGGAAATTGGATTCTGAGGTTGAGTGTCTAGCTATCAGTCATCTGGGGTGAAAGTCGATTCTCGAGCGGACAATCCGCTCGCGGCTGATCGGATGCAGTGGGAGTTTAATAATCGCTCGTATGCAAGTAGCTAGTCAAGTAGGCAATCCGACTACGTCGAATCGCAGACCATGCCCCGGCGTGTATGTCCGGTTCTCGAGTGGTGGTGTCTAAATCGGATATTCAGATTCTGAGTTTGAGTGTCTAGCTATCAGTCATCTGGGGTGAAAGTCGATTCTCGAGCGGACAATCCGCTGCGGCTGATCGGATGCAGTGGGAGTTTAATTCGCTCGTATGCAGTAGCTAGTCAAGTAGGCAATCCGACTACGTCGAATCGCGAACAGCGTTCATTACTGTCACCGAAAACACAAATTAAGTTATAAATTCAAACGTTTCGGGCGCATATATTCAAGCCTGTATATGGTATTAGCAACACGACAGCGGCCCTCTCCTCGATGTCAATCGGTCCCCGGGCTGCACGCGACCTATACATTAAGCAGGGAAGGCGAATCAGGTTTCAACAGTACCGTACGGAGTCCGTAAAGACAGTAATACTCGAATTTTGAAAAAAATCGTAAAATTTACTCTAATTACGAATAATATGATAAATTGGACGTGATAGCGAAAGGTGAATAACAAAAAAAAAAAAAACACGAAAAAAAAAAAGGATTATCACGGCCGCCGCAAATTTACGACAATCCGGCAGCCGGAATCGAAACCACGACCTGCAAGTCATCCGCACGTACGCCTAAACTTACATAGCTACCTATCGAGTTGAAAACAGCAGTCAAATCTATGACTTTTAAACCGTGATACGCGAAAAAAATCTAACACTCCGACGCATATATTCAAGCCTGTATATAGTAATAACGACGCGACGCCGCTAAACTAATAATATAGTTGTTCATCAATTACTTACTTAAAAACGATATTTATTAAATACTCATAACTACACGTACCTACATAAGCAATATCAAACAGTATAGGCATATCATTATACAATTTAACTACCAGACTATATTGATATACATGAAGATCTATTAGTTATTAAAAATATTGGTATCTACAGCATTAAAATGTATAATTCCTCGATCAATCAAGTCACTTAAAAACTGTAATGAATTAAGAGGGTACTAAATATTATTCAAGTAGGTTAGTTTTATTGTACTATTGTCGATTCAAGTATAAAGTAACCTTATAATTCAGCCTTTGTTTAATAATATAGGTGGGTTGCTTAAAAAATGTGTAGATAATAAAATAGTATTCATTAAATAGTTTAATAGGATAGTCATACCATTATGAAATTAAACTGCCAGAATTAAATACATAAAAAGTTATAATTTGTCTATGAATATGGGTACATAATTTGACTCACCTAAAAACTGTAATATTTTAAGTACCTACTACATAGTATATTATTATATATTTAATATTTAACCACATAATCGAGCCCATGTCAAACGATCAAACCTACCTATATAAGTAATATCAAGTAGTATAGTCATATACATTACCTCGACCAATTAATTCACCTAAACTTTAGTATGATAAGCACTACATAGTATACATACATGTTAGTTATATTACTTTTATCTATTCAATTAAAAAGACCCATCCCATACAATCCAGCCCGTGTTAAATGAGATAGTTGCGTTGCACATACACTGTAAATAATATAAATTGTAGCTAATAAAATCCAGTATTAATTTATTATGTTATAAATAGTTTATTTCATATATTACTCTCAATTAAACTTACATATATAAGTTGTTGCAAATGGTATATAGTCGTATAATCATACAATGTAATTGCCAGACTTTAATTTTATACATACATTTTTATTATTTAAAATATGTAGCATCATTTGTATGCTATACCAAATTTAACTCACCTAAAAACTGTAGTACCCACTACATAGTATATTATATATTTGATATTTAACAACATAATAAAAGCTATATAGCTGTGTATATAATTATTGTTTAATTTTATTTTATGCTTATGTTAGAACATATCAAACAATGCTTAATAAATGTAGCTAATTGTTTATCAAACAGTTTAATTGATCACTTAATACTTATAACTACACGTACCTACATAAGCAATATCAAACAGTATAGCCATATCATTATACAATTTAACTGCCAGAATTTAATTAAATACATAAAGATCTATAAATGTATAATAAATTATTGTATTATATAGTATCTGCAGCAGTTTTGTATCCTATATAAAATTTATAATTACCAAATTGCATTACCTCAAACAATCAACTCCCCTAAAAATTGTAATATATCTAATACTATGTAGGTAAACTACTGTCTAATTCAAGTACAAAAGAACCATCCTGTTAAATAATATGGGTGCGTTAATAAGTATTATTTATTAAAAATTAAATTTCATATAATACTCATAAGTTATTTCAAATAGTATATAAATTATCGTAATACAATTTAACTGATAGATTTTAATTAAATACATAAAGTTCTATTTTGTTATTGTATTAATATTTTATTATTTAGAATCTGTTACAGTATATTTTGTATGTATAGCTACACTAAATTTGACTCACTTAAAAACTGTAATATATTATGTATATATTTATATTTATTCATGAGCATAAAATCAAATAAATAAATTGTTATATAACTAATCAACTATTTGTATACACCAGCTATTGATTTTACAGTCAACATTTATTAGTTTATATTAAATACTTGATACCTATACTATGTAGTAGTTACTTAATATATTACAGTTTTTAGGTGAGTCAATTTTGTAAACATAAATTTAGTGTAGCATACAAAATATACCTATACTATAGTCATATCGACCAATCTATAATAATAATAATAATATATGTTAGTTATATTTCTTTTGTCTAATTTAGTATAAATGACCCATCCCATATAATCCAGCCCGTGTTAAATGAGATAGTTGCGTTGCACATACACTGTAAATAATAAAATTGTAGATAATAAAATCAAGTATTAATTTATTATATAAATAGTTTATTTTATATAATACTCTTAGTTAAATCTACCTATATAAGTTGTTTCAAATGGTATATAGTCGTATAATCATTCAATTTTATTGCCAGACTTTAATTGTATACATACATTTTTATTTTGTTTAATTATATTGCTTTATTTAAAATATGTAGCGTCATTTGTATGTTATACCAAATTTGACTCACCTAAAAACTGTAGTACCCACTACATAGTATATTATATATTTAATATTTAACAACATAATTGAGCCCATGTCAAACGATCGAACCTACCTATATAAGTAATATCAAGTAGTATAGTCATATCATTATACATTACCTCAACCAATTAACTCACCAAAACTGTAATATAAGAAGCACTACACAGTATACATGCATGATAGTTATATAACTATTATCTATTCAAGTATAAAGAACCATCCCTATAATCCAGCCCATAATATTTTACCACATAATAAAGCTGTGTATATTGTTATTGTTTAATTTGATTTTATGCTTATGATTAAACCTCTCAAAAGATGCTTAATAAATGTAGCTAATTGTTTATCAATAGTTTAATAGATCACTTAATACTCATAATGAAAACTAAGTATATAAATTGTTTCAAATGATATGTAGTCATATAATCATACAATTTAATTGCCAGACTTTAATTTTATACATACATTTTTATTTTGTTTTTTAATATTTATTATTTTAATCTATAGCATCATTTGTAAGCTAAACCAAATTTGACTCACCTGAAAACTGTAGTACCCACTACTTAGAATACCATATATTTAATATTCTACCACACAATAAAAGCCATATCATTGTACAATTTAACTGCCAGAATTTAATTAAATACATAAAGATCTATAAATTATAATAAATTATTGTATGATATAGTATCTGCAGCAGTTTTGTATCATATATAAAATTTTAATTACCCAATTGCATTACCTCAAACAATCAACTCCCCTAAAAATTGTAATATATCTAATACTATGTAGGTAAACTACTGTCTAATTCAAGTACAAAAGAACCATCCCATGAAAATAATATGGGTGCGTTAATAAGTATTATTTATTAAAAATTTAATTTATATAATACTCATAAGTTATTTCGAATAGTATATAAACTTATCGTAATACAATTTAACTGATAGATTTCAATTAAATACATAAAGTTCTATTTTGTTATTGTATTAATATTTTATTATTTAGAATCTGTTACGGTATATTTTGTATGCTACACACATTTTGACTCACCTAAAAACTGTAATATATAATGTATACCGTCAACCAGGCCAACTTGGGGCAGTTTTGAAATTCTATTATAAATAACTTTAAGTCTAATTATTCTACAGTTATTTTCAATATAACATTTTTTTTTAGTTAAGGTTTAATTTATTAATTTCTGTTGCAGTTGAATCATACAAATTATTCTTTCTATGTGTTTTTTTTATTTTTCTGCTTGCCCCATGTTGTACCGAATATCGACAACATGGGGCATTCATGTTTTTCTTATGAAAAATCTATTTTATAATTTACTCAAACCAACTTGGGGCACTATTTTAAATTTTTAAAAAATACTAGATAATTTTCTGAATTTAAAAAATATATTTTGTACCTGGTGAGTGTATATTAACATATACAAAAAAATAAAAACATTCTTGTTAACCAATCAAAAAATTATTAAAATTTGTAAATAACTTTAAAAAATTAAAAATAACAACATTCTTGTAGAGTATTAAATATTAATTAGGTAGGTAACTTCCTTGTTAACCAATTTATAAAGTATTAAAAAAATTATAACATTAAAAATTAAAAATAATAATATTCTTGTTAAGTATTAAATATTAAGTAGGTAGGTAACTTCCTTGTTAACCAATTTATAAAGTATTAAACAAAAAATAACATTAAAAATTAAAAATAATAACATAATTGTTAAATATTAAATAACAGGTAACTTTCTTCTTTAGGTATCTACTAAATAAGTCTTATAATTTGTAAATATAAATTAGGAATTCATGTTACAAACAGTCTTTTAGTTTACATATTAAAAGTAAATGTATTTCTATGTTCTTTGATTACCATCAAACGTTTTAAAATGTTCTCTTCAGATACTTCCATAACATCTTCAACATTTGGAAATACATATGTTTCACTTCTCCCTTTATACTGTCTTAAAAAACTACAAATAAACTTTATACCATTTATTCCCTTACTTATATGTTTAATAAGGCATGGGAACGTTTTAAATTTGGCTTTTTTAGAGTTCTTATTATAAAGACATTTTACCAATACATAATCGTTTACTCTAAGGTTTTTTGTATCGAACACTTCATCTTCATCATCATCATCTTGATTATTATTACCACTCGGCCCAGGAAGTTGATCTGTTGTGGGTATGACAATAATAATAGGATTATTTTCAGGTTCACTATTAATGCTATCAATTACTGGTTCTTCAGAAAAAACTACTTCTAAGTCTTCAATATCATTTGAGATACTGTTTGTATCAACTATTTCTGTATTCAATTCTGATATACTTTTACCAGCTGGAACAGTCACTCTTTTTTTCCTTGGATTAGTAGATATTACATTTAAGCGACGTTCTGCCAAATGACTTTCAAATGAATTCAACCAAGAGTCATCACTGAAAGAATTTTCTCTTGGAATTCTTTTTAACACATTTTCTGGATTTAAAGGTACTATACCACAAGCTTCAAATCCGGCTATGATATTTTTTGATGCGTTAGGCCCTAATTCTTTCATTGTTTTATTTAAAATATTGGGAAATTGAGACTTTTGAAGAACACCCGTATTCTTATCCTTCCATATATCCAGTTGCTTTTTCCATTTCATTTTTAAAGGCCGGAAGAATGCCACATCAAGGGGTTGTGTTAAGTGTGTACTGTTAGGTGGTAAAAGTACAAATGAAATGTTATTTGTTTTGCAAGATTCTATCACTTTTGTTGATACATGACTTGCCAAGTATCTCCGATCATAACTTTTTTTTTATCTGGAAATTTTCGAAAATATGGCATCACTATACTAAAAAACCAATCTTCAAACAACGTCATATCAAACCATCCGCTACGTGACCTATTGTATCTAGTACCAGGTGGTCCATTATAGGTCCAAGTATTGTATAAATGTTCAGCTTTATATACTACGTATAATGGTAATATAACTCCTGATGCTGTGCCACAAAACATAACGGAGGTGCTTGACTTCGATGTATCTTTTATACACCTGCGTGTTTAGTGCCACGGCGCACAACTACTTTTTTTTTCCTGGATCATCTGTCATGTTTGTCTCGTCGTAGTTAATAATTAGTTCCGGATCAACACCTTCAATTGTTTTAGTAAGTTCTTCAAAAAATAAATTTATAGTATCACAACTCACTGCTACCGAGCTCGCTTTATGTTTTCACATAGTTTAACTGTTAGTACATCATTATGCCTATGTAAAAACAATTTTAGCCAGTCTTGACCTGGTAAATTATCTTTAAACCTTTGTTCTTTACGGCCTTCAGTGTCTAAATAATTTTTTACAATAAAACCAATGTCTTTTGATGTCAAAGGGAATCCCCATTTCCCAGCTGTAACTAGTCCGTCCAACAACATAGATTCTTCTATTGTAGATAAAACACAAGGTCTCCCAACAGGCTTCAAATTTTTCTTATTTCTCTTTCTATTAATTGTAGACTTTGGAATTCCAAATTGTTCAGCTGCTTGACGCTCAGTTAAAACACCGTTCTTAACGAGAGCAACAGCTCTTTGCAAATCATGATCAGAAAAGTTTGTATGTTCGTCCACCAATTTTTTTCCGGCATCTACCCATCTGTACATAGTTAAAAATATAAATATACCTAAGTAGTATTTAGACTAAATTTTAGCTAAGTTAGTCTTGTTTAAATTTAATTTAATGATCCTAGGTATAACTTGGACCAGGGTTGAAGAACAATGCCCCAATTTGGACTAAATGAGTTAAACGTAATTTACAGATATGTATGCAGGATTATAATAATTTAGATTATGGAGTAGAAAATTTTACACGCATCCGAACATATGTTTTATTATTGATTTTTATGTAAAGCGTTTCATTCAATGAGTATTAGTGTAAGTTTTTGGACCTTTCAAAACGATAGATATTAGACACAAAAAGAATTAATAAAAATTAATACTTACGTTTAAAATTTGATGCTGCGACACTTGTAAAATGATTTTAAATATTTCTAAGATAACAACAGAATACTTGTATCACATCAATTAATTGATAAGAGACCGTTATGGAGGTAAAACTAAAAGATAATATTTTTGCCCCAAGTTAAGCACGCGCCCCAAGTTGGCCCGGTTGACGGTATATTTATATTTATTCATGAGCATAAAATCAAATTAATAAATTGTTATATAACTAATCAACTATTTGTATACACAGCTATTGATTTTACAGGTTAGGTATTTTACATTTATTAGTTTAGATATTAAATACATAATACCTATACTATGTAGTAGTTACTTAATATATTACTGTTTTTAGGTGAGTCAAATTTGGTAAACATAAATTTAGTGTAGCATACAAAATATACCTATACTATAGTCATATCGACCAATCTATAATAATAATAATAATATATGTTAGTTATATTTCTTTTGTCTAATTTAGTATAAATGACCCATCCCATATAATCCAGCCCTTGTTAAATGAGATAGTTGCGTTGCACATACACTGTAAATAATAAAAATTGTAGATAATAAAATCAAGTATTAATTTAACACTAAAACTCGAATTTTCGAAAAAAACGGCAAAAAGCGCGTGCGTTGATAATGTAAATGACGAAAAAAAAAATGTGAAAAAAAAAATTATTGCTTACCACGGCCGCTGCAAATTATCATCGATCCCGGCCGCCCGGCATCGAACCCAAGACCCCGAGTTAACCGCACCTAGCCTAAACCTACCTATCTACCTATCGAGTTGAATGCTGGTGTCAAATCAATGACTCTTAAGGCGTTTCGCCGCCCCGGCGAATTCCGAACGCGATTTCGACGTCCGCTCGGGGCTTTAGAGCGGGCGATTCGACCGCGTAGGCGAGCGGACGACCTGCTCCGCCGCCCTCGGACGTGTAAACCGCGAATCCGCTTAAAAAATTAAAACCTCCCGACGCACGTATTTATGCATGTATATAGTAATACCCGCTCGACGGCGACGATATCGTCACTCGACTCTTTTCGTCGTCCCGCGGCCCCAAGGCTCGTCCCGTAGGAAGTGCGGTCACCGGCTACCTATAAATTTAGCGGGGAACGCGAATACGACTTCGTCCCGGAGGTCGGGCGTCTCGAAGGGGGGTTTTAGGCGACCCGCGGCGAAGATTTTCGAAAAACGTTACGACGCCGCGCTCGCGGCGATCGATTTCTCCGCGGAGGCCCCGTCCGCGAACGAAGCGGGGCCGCGCGCAAACCACAAATCTACCGGGGAACGCGAATAACGGAAGAACGGGGCCCGGAGACGCGTCGAAGACGGCTAAAACTCGAATTTTCGAAAAAAAACGGCGAAAAACGCGCGCGATGGCGGCGGTCGGTGTGCACGTCTTTTCCGCTCCCGCGGGCTCGCAGGGAAAAAAGTACCGCCGCGCGCGACTCGTAAAAGTAGCGGGGAAGGCGAATAAGGTCCGAACGGGGCCCCCCGGAGCTCCGCGGAGGGGTAAAACTCGAAAAGGTCTGAAAAATCTTAAAAATCTGAAAAAAATCGCGAAAAGTGATAAGGAGCGTTGATAACGCGGCGGCGGGCCGGAAAAAAAATCTAATTTTCTGATTGGCGGGTTGACTATAGGGTTCGAGAAATCGCCACTCGCTGCGCCGTCGGGTTCACGTTTTATAATATAAGGATTCAATTATTTATTTTAACATTAAAGAGTACCTAATATTATTATATGTTTATTTTTATACGAGTACTTAATATCATTATATTTTTATTATTATTTAAGTGTATTCAATTATATCTGTACAATATTTTATGATTATTAATTATTTGTATTTAATATTAGTTAAGTTATTTAAGACGCTACGGTTTTTGCCCAAATGAGGTTGGTCATAACTAGGTATGCCCGGTCAAAAGCCGAAATATGACAATTTGCCCAAGGATTGAGGGCAGTTCGCGTTTTGCCCGGGCATTTCTGAGGTTTGCCCGATTTCGGCTTTTGACCGTAACATATATATATATATGTTACCGTCAATGTCGTAAATTCAGGTAATGATGATATTGACTAGCCAATTAATATAATGCCTGGGTAACGGTCATTATCTATAATCAACATATATTTGTAACATTGACTTGATAAATCAGACGATGTTATAGTTTGATAAATTCACTAGTTATTATAACATATCCTATCGTCGTGTAGTCAATGTTATCTTTTATCGTTTTAACTTTAAAAACCCACGTTAAGATTAGGTATCTGTTTTATAACGAATAATAATAGGTATCTTTTATAGTTTTAATACTCACGGCAACTAACCTAACATAAGTATTGTTACAGTCTACGTTGTACTTTCGTATAATATAGTTTATAGTTTCATATAGTTTTTCGTTTCGAAAAGTGTTGAATTGTATTATTAAAAAAATGAATTCAAATGAAATGCGTCAAAAATTTTACAACGCATTATCTGATTTATTGAAAAATAAACGCGAAGATAATAAATCATTTTTAAACAAAGAGGAATATATGTTAAGATTGCAAGAAGTTAAATTAGCTAAGGAAAAAATTGGGAAGAAAAGTGCAAAGGATTACAGATACATTCGTAAGTATGATATAATAACACTCAATGGGCAAGAACGACTTATTAAATCTATAAGTAATAATTCAGAAAATGTACACTATTATGTATCAAATGACGAATTATTTGATATTTTACACGATAGTCACATTGCAATAGGTCATGGTGGTCGGGACCGCATGGTTTATGAATTAAAGACAAAATATTGTAATATTACCAAGGAAACTATTATGATATATTTAAGTCTTTGTATGCATTGTGAAAAAAAATCATCGAATCCAAAGCGAGGCCTAGTTTCTAAACCCATACTTCATAATGCATTCAATTCACGAGCCCAAGTTGACCTTATCGATATGCAAAGTCAAAGTTATAATGAATTTAAATTTATCATGAACTATCAAGACCATTTAACAAAATTCGTTCTACTTAGACCTTTAAAATCAAAACGTGCTGAAGAAATAGCATTTAATTTGATCGATATTTATACTACATTTGGTGCACCTGCAATACTCCACTCTGACAACGGAAGAGAATTTGTAAACACTATTATAACTGAGCTTAATATGATGTGGGGTGATATTAAAATAGTTCATGGCAAACCAAGGCACAGCCAAAGCCAAGGGTCGGTAGAACGAGCGAATCGCGATGTTGAAGACATTTTGGCAACATGGATGGCTGAAAATAATTCTAGAGATTGGCCATCGGGAATAAAATTTGTTCAATTCAGAAAAAATCGCGCGTTTCATTCAGGTTTGTGAATTATATTTATTAATAAAAAAATTTATTAAAAAATTTTAATTTTATGTAATTTTAATGATAATTTAAAAATTTGAGCATGAACTAGGTAGGTAAATAAAAAGTACATTTTTAATAAACTAACTTAACATTTTTAACTAATTAATTAATTAAATATTTTATATTATTATTATCGTTTTCACATTTTTTTAAGCTTAACCACATTTATTATTTAAATAGGAATTGGCAGATCACCGTATGAGGCGATGTTCGGGTGTCCTGTAAGACTTGGTGTAGCGTCAGTTGGATTTCCACTCGATGAAACCACTAATTTAAACAAATAAGAAGATATTGAAGAAATTGATAATGATATTAATATTAGACAAGAAGACGATATTGAAAATAATCTTGATGGAGTTCAACTAACCAACAATGAGCATTTAAGTGAGTCAATCTGTGATTCAAATTAATTAATTATTCCAAAAAATAAATACAATGATTGATAATTTATTTTTATATTTTAGTCAATATCAGACAAGACGAAATATTGAATGAAAGAAAATTATCTGCGAAATGCTTGGAAAATCAGGCCAAAAAATGATTAAAAAATCTAATAAAAAATTTGAAGATCTTGAAGTAGGGGTAAATGTTCGAGTTTCAATTCCCGATGTTGATCGAGCTAGAGGTTCACCACGAAATGTGTTGGCTGTCATCATTAGTATTGAAGATAACATATATAAATTAGGTATGCAAATTTCAAATTAAATTTAAATTTAAAATAATAAAAATATATTTTAGGAACAGAAAACGGTATTCTCAAACATTTATACACAAGAACGGAAATTTTTCCTTGCAAAGAAAAATTTATTCTTCTCGAAAACGTCTTAAAATTATCTGCCGAAAAAGAAATTACACTCCGTGAAGCGGCTGGAGTCAACAGTGTCATGGGAACTCAAGGATTTCAACGGTGCCACTGCAAAACAAAATGCAAAACAAATAAATGTACTTGTAGATCTAATAACCGGCTTTGTACATCGAAGTGCCATAACAGCTTATCATGCGAGAATAAGTGATACCCATACGTCATAATCAATAATCAACATACAAGTATTAAAATAATAATTATTATGAAAAAATTAATTTTTTCTTATATTTTTTTTTCATTGTCTATTCTTAAATAGTAAATATAATATATTATATCTAAAATTATCAATGGCTACATAGTTTTAGTCAATAATGACAATGACTGGTCAATCATAGAAATTATGTATTAATATTAAATTTGTTCTATTATTGTCTATCTTAGTTAGGTATTCTCTAAAATGACTAGTCAATAATATCAATGCTTATGTAAAACAGTCAGTGTTAACATAGACTAGTCATTTTTAACAATACCTAATTATCATCATTGGCGGTAACATATATATATGTTTGAAAAATCGCGTTAAAAAAATTCTCATCGACGCAAATACTCAAGCCTATATTCATCCATTTATTCATGCGCTCTCCGCGACGTCAATCGGTCCCGGGTAACGAGAATAACGGTCAAACGGAGAGAGATGACTTATAAAAGGTGGTAAAACTCTGAATTTATTAAATATGATAAGGCGGAGGTGATAGCGAAAGGAAAATAACGAAAAAAAAAACGCGAAAAAAAGAATTCCGTTCATCAGGGCCGTCGCAAATTATCATCAATCCGGCCACCGGCATCGAAACCACGACCCCGGGTCAACCGCACCGACGCCTTACCTACCTACCTACCTACCGAGTTGACTTCTAGCGTCAAATCAATGACTCTTAAGGCGTTTCGCTGTCCCGGCGAATTCCGAACGCGATTTCCACGTCCACTCGGGGCTTTAGAGCGGGCGATCCCATCGCGTCGGCGAGCGGACGACCAGCTCCGCCGCCCTCGGACGTGTAAACCGCGAAATTCGCGTAAAAAAATAGAACCTTCCGACGCACGTATATCAGTGGTTCTCAATCTTTTTTGTACTGCGACCCAAATTTCCCCCGAAAAATCTTTCACAACCCACGTGGTTAAACTTTTCAAAAAGAAGTTATAAAAACAAAATTTGTTTATTACTTTTATTAGGTATTTATTATTTTACAGGTTTATAATCAATATATTTTTTCAAAATATTGTACTTTTAATAATGAGGCGTATTAATACCCGTCGTAATAAATAAATACGACAAATTATTATTCATTACCCACTTAATTTTTGGTACTATATTACTATAATGATATAAGTATATTTAATAACATAATAATATATTTAATCTTAATTTAATATAAATTTTCTTGGAATCTATATAATTCAAAAAAATGTTCACGACCCACCAAAAATTGACTGACGACCCACCAATGGGTCGCGACCCACAGTTTGAGAAACGTTGCTGTATATAGTAATACCCACTCGACGGCGGCGATATCGTCACTCGACCGTCGTCGTCGTCCCGGGTCCCCGGGACTCGTCTCGGACGAAACGCGGCCTATTGATTTAGCGGGAAACGCGAATACGGTCCGCCGGGAAGCCGGCCGTCGAATTTTTTCATTGGCCGGCTCACTAAGTCAGTACGGAAAATCGGCACGGGCGGCGCCCTCGGTTTCATGCTTTATATAGTATGACTAGCTTTAAGTGAAACTCGGGGCCCGTTGGACTCGCTGAGAGTGGATAGCGATTTTGGAGACAATGTCGTTGGAATCATAAAAGTCACAAAGGTTGTAAGACGAAAGCTTAGGATTTGTGATAAGGATGATAAGGATTAGTGATATGGATTGGCGCTTTGGCGGGAATGTTTAAAAGTTTGAGAGTCTAGCAATCTGTCACGAACATTGTAAATGGATACGATCTCCAGGTGTTTGTCCACTGCTTTCGGTTGTTAAAATTGTTAAAAAGTGTAGAGTCGATAGGTGTATTAGATTGTCTAGCTATAAGTCATCGAATCACATAGGTAGGCAATCCGACTTCGTCGGATCGCGGACAATATGCGAAGCGTATATCACCAGGTATGCAATCCACCTGCGGTGGATTGCGGACCCCGTTAGTAGCGTAGGTAATTGAATATTGGAGAATAAAGATTCTAGTTGGCCTATGAGACTCGCTGAATGTGAGGGTACCGATTTTGAAAGTATAGTAGTTTGAATTTTAAAAATCGCGCCTGTCGAAAATCGAATGTTTGATGTTTGTCCACAGAATATAACAATATTTTTGTCCCATAGACATATAAATAATATGTCTATGTTTTGTCCTAATGGATAGGGTTCGTCATAACGTTTAGTGATATGGATTTAAGATTGAGATGACGTTTAAGGCTTTGGCGGTATTGTTTAAAAGTTTGAGTGTCTAGCTATCAGTCATCAACGGTGTAAGTACGTATACTATTTGACATCTCTTTTTTGTGGTTTTTGGGTGTGTCCAAAAGTTCGAAGTTAAAAAAAAGCCATATCCTAATACCTAACTGATTGTCTAAGCTATCAGCGCACTATGTTCAACGTTCAATTAATGATCAATCGGGCATCAAACCTATTTGTATGTAAAAAGTGTACGTCGATATTAATAAAGATCATTAATTTACGAAAAATAGAAAAAATATATATATATATGTATATAAATATGTGTTTATTGTATGATGAATGTCAATATCAATATCCATTCGAAATGGTACATTGCCATTTTTGTTGATATGTTAAAGAATGAAATTCGTTTAGCATACATACCTATCTATTACATCGTTTTTCTTGTTAATTAATAAGCATTGATTATATAAATTAGACTACAATAGATAATTTATTATTTATATATTAAAGTATAATTTAACTTAACCTAACCTACAGTATGTCATTGATACAATTAAAATCATTCATTTATTTTAGCAAATTGTGTGCCTAATTGAACAGTTTGTTTTATTATGATATAGATATAGATTATATTGAATAAAAAACAATACTGTATGCAAACAATATTTTAAACAGAAAGTCGGGTGTTGTTACATAGTTGAAATAGTAGTACCTACAGTAAGATATATTTTATACAAACAAACAAATGAATTTACAGTGATTGTTTTACATAACACATAAAACGGTATTTAGA
This sequence comes from Sitobion miscanthi, assembly GCA_008086715.1. Lineage (NCBI taxonomy): Eukaryota > Metazoa > Arthropoda > Insecta > Hemiptera > Aphididae > Sitobion > Sitobion miscanthi. Next base: position 8,823,114 of record CM017804.1, read on the forward strand.
TGACAGATGTTTAAAATAATTACCAATAGGTAATATTATTAGTTACAAATACAATAGTTGAATTACAATTATGTACATGACATTATATTTTTTCTATATAAACAATTTAATAGTTAAATAACAACATTATACACATTATAATATAATTTGTATATACAGACATGTAATTAGTCAAAAACATAATAATTAAAATACAATTAAGTGCATGACATTAATTTTTTTTTACATAAATATGTAAATGGTTAAGATACAATAGTTAAATTACAATGATGTAGGTACATGATATATATTATGGTACAAAAACTTGGTAATAAAAATATTCATACAGGTATATCATTAAAATTTAAAAATACCCGTTTGACATTTGTGTGGGGAGCAACCTGATTATGGCAGCCGCGAAAACTCGACGGCGCGTGATGTAGCCGTCAGGTATTGCCCGCGCTCGAACGATGATGGCTTCTGGTAATTACCGTGAGATAGTAGTGGACTGTAATAAAATGGTGGGAAATAGGAAGTTGGTTGAAAATAACAATCTTAAATAATATGAAGATGAGTACGAAGGTAACTAACAGACAACAAAGGTTTTATGTATAAAAGATGCAAAACAATTTATTGTTGTGTTCTGCAGTAAAAATGCTTAATAATTAGGGTTAGTATTATAAGCGCGATCACAGACGATCGCGTAATTCAATAAATCAGTAGACAAAAATAATGATAATACAATTACAAAAAAAAGGTGTTTGTTGACAAATAAAGATATCGTGTGTACGACCTGATAGTGACGGTTGATGATATCACGGCGATGACGCTGCACATGACCCAGTGCGACGCTGCAACAGTTGCGGGCGGCGATCGGGGCTTGCGTCAATTGCACTCCCGTCGACTTCAACGAACTAGTCGACGATACCACACGTACGGCCGGTAATCGACGGTTGAAGCGGAGGTAATCCGAAATATTGACCAACGCGGACACGAACTCATATTCCTGTTAGAAGGAGATCGCGAAACAGTCACGCGTGAACATCAGTTGTCGCGGCGTAGATACGCGGCACAAACGACAACAAACAAAAGGTTAACCACGGTTCGCACTGCGTAAGACGGGCGGGGGAAAACACGTGGCACGTAAACGAGCGGGGCTCGAAACGCACAGCGAGTCGGGCGAGCGACGAAAAATACTAAGTTAAGGCTCGATTCGGGTACACACACAACTGTACACGGCGAGTTCGTGAGCAGCGAAGCCTCGGGTGCGCGGAACAAAAAAGACGGTAATTGACAGCGGCGACGCACCGTTTCGCGACAATAACAAAAACAACCGGTAACGGAGAAACGAAAAAGGGGAACACGTGTGTAAGTCAACGACTGAGGACCGGCGACTTCGCGACTGAAAAAAGCACTGCGACGGCAAGCAAAACGGCGGGGCAGAGACCGTCGGCGACACACCGATACCGGTTTCCTCTCCGGAGATATCGGAACGGTCGCGCGGTGCCGGTGGTAACGAAAATAACGCGGGGCAAAGTCCAGAACCCGGCATACGTACCGAACATCCTCCCCACGTTGGAAGATGCAGGCTTCCAAGACATCCAAAGATCCTTGATGAGAGAGCGACTAAGCTTATAACAACTTATAACTAATTACATTTATGGAGGAACATTTAAGTGGAAAGACAAGGAACTTATTGATCTACCGGCAATCTCACCAATTTAACAACTGGCCTTTGGTAGGTTCCATCTTTAGTACGAACGGTAACGACGCGTACCGTTTTGTCTGCTCCAGGATGAACTTCCGTCACACGTCCCAAACGCCAGTCGGAAGGGGGCCGGTTGGGAGCCTCAACGATAACCATGTCACCAACAGCTAGATCCAGACCCTTTTGGAACCACTTCTGGCGGCCTTGTAAGGTAGCCAAATATTCCTTCGCCCATCTTTTCCAAAAAGATTGATGACACTGACGAATCAATTACCATCTATTTAATCTGTTGAGGGGAACCTCGGCAAGATCGATTTCGGGAAGAGCATGCAATGGCTGTCCGATCAAAAAATGGCCGGGCGTCAACGGAACGAGGTCATTTGGATCTGATGAGACTGGAGTAAGCGGTCTCGAATTCAAAATTCCTTCAATGCGGGTGACCAAAGTTAGAAGTTCCTCAAACGTTAAAATCTGAGTACCAATGACATGCTTCATATGAAATTTTGAACTCTTGATTGCAGCTTCCCACAACCCACCGAAGTGTGGCGCAGCGGGGGGATTAAAATGCCAAGTGCACGGAAGGTGGGAAATCATTTGCTCTTGTACAGATGGATCCTTAAATATAGATTTAAGTTGTCGAGCAGCTCCAACGTAGTTTGTCCCACAGTCGGAGTACAAATGTGCAGGAGTTCCACGACGAGCCACAAAACGATCTAATGCAGCGAGAAAGGCGTCTGTAGTCAAGTCCGAAACAATTTCCAAATGGACCGCCCTTACTGACATACAGATAAATAGGGCGAGATATGCTTTCGAAGTGCGTGCATTACGACGGCGAGAATCCTTAATAACGAAGGGCCCTTCATAATCCATACCCACATGTTGGAAAGGGCGATGAGGTTGAACACGGCTTGATGGGAGATCTGCCATAAACGGTCGAGGGTGATCTGCCTTGTGACGGCTACAAGTGACACAGGAAAATATAAATCGTCGTATGGCATCTCGGCCAGAGATGATCCAGAATTTATGCGACATCATGGATAGAACTAATTTAGGTCCACCATGAAGAAAACTCAAATGATAATGACGAATTAGTAGCTGAGTGACATGCGCAGAGTGTGGTAAGAGAATAGGATGTTTTGCGTCTTCACTTAACGCCGAATATCGAAGACGACCTCCAACACGAATAAGTCCGTTATTATCAACAAATGGGGCAAGTTGAGCCAGTGAAGGGGGAGTTATCATCCGCGATGTAGTCAACTGCTTCCACAAATTAGAAAAATATATTCTTTGCGTCTCCTTGACGGCAGTGATTAAGACGTAGTTCAACTCTGCTCTAGTGAGCGGTCCAGTTAGTACAAGTCGATGTCTAGAATGAGCACTAAAACGAAAACAATAAGCCAAAACTCGTTGCATTTTAATCAAAGATGAAAACCGGTGAAAAGGCTCAATAGGCGGGTGAACTGTGGTGACTTGTAGGACGGTTGTTGTATCGGCTTTGGTCTCAGGCAAATCATCTAGGGGCATTGGAGTGAACGTTGACATTGGCCAGTATTCTTCAGGACGTGTTAAAAATTCTGGTCCATTCCAATGTAGTGACGACGATGCCATGGCTGCGGGAAGAAGTCCTCGTGACGCAGGGTCGGCAGCGTTTTCATGAGTACGGACGTGACCCCAGTGATACCCAGGAACCAATGCATGAATCTTTACAACGCGATGTGTGACAAATATCTTAAAATATTTTTGTTCGGACGACAACCACGAAAGGACAATTGATGAGTCTGTCCAAGCACGTACCTGAGAGATTTTGATTGATGTTGAGAGAACTTCTTGGATGTGAAACAGTGATTGGGCTAATAGCAATGCAGCGCATAATTCTAAACGAGGTATGGATAATGACTCATCTAGCTGAGAAGTTTTAATTGGAGCAACCTTAGTTTTGTAAGACACAAAATGAACGGACACATTTCCAGAGGTGTGAACAACACGTAGATAAATGGTAGCAGCGTAGCCCTTTAATGATGCATCTGCAAAACCGAGGAGTTGAATATCAGAGTAGGACTGAACATTGATATAACGAGGCAGAGTGACTTGATGTATGGTTGGTAACTCTGTCAGAAACTGGTTCCAAGCCGTGCTTAGATTCTCGGGTAATGGAGTGTCCCAATCAAGTTGGTCATGCCAAAGCTTCTGCATGAACCCCTTTGCCCACATAAGCATAGGGCCCAAGGCACCAACTGGATCAAATAATCGAGCGATAACGGATAGTACCTTCCTCTTTGAGAGTTGAGGTTCCGGTGTGCGAGTATGATAAGCGAAGTAGTCAGAGTCAGTATCCCAGTACAGACCGAGAACCTTGATAGAGTGATCCTCTTTTGGATCGAATGACGTCTGCCGAGCACAATCCTCCGGTGGCACCTGCTGTAGTATCTGAGAACAGTTGCTCGTCCACTTTTTCAATTCACACCCACCGGAACGCAGAAGGGCAACAATTTGTTTCTGGAGTGGCAATAATTCTTCTTCAGAATCAGCACCAACGACTATGTCATCCACATACGTGGCGTCTGTAAGGATTCCCTTTGTAAGTGGGAATCGATGACTTTCTTGTGCATCCAATTCATGAAGACATCGAATGGCCAAATATGGTGCGGAACTAACCCCATATGTCACTGTTAGTAGTTCAAATTCTTTTATTTCTTCATCGGGTGAATCACGCCAAAGAATATGTTGGAATAGTCGATCTTCAGGTCTGATCATAATCTGTCGATACATTTTTACTATATCAGCGGTGAAAATATATCGGTGTAGTCGAATGCGAAGAAGGATATCTCTAATGTCCGTCTGGAGCTTTGGTCCGGTATATAAGACGTCGTTGAGCGATAAACCGGAAGACGACCGGGCGGAAGCGTCAAATACTACTCGGAGCTTTGAAATATCACCATCTGCATTTAGTACTGCATGGTGAGGGATGAAGTATTTTCCAGCTTGTCGTGTAACTTCCATATGGCCAAGTGTTTGATAGTCGTTCATAAACTTGCGGTAAGCAGTGTATAATTGTGGTTCCTTCATCAGTTTACGTTCTAGATTATAGAAACGTTTAAGGGCCAGAGATCGAGACTCTCCGAGCTCGTGGACGTTAGGACGAAACGGAAGAGCAACACAAAACCGACCACATGGAGCACGGTAGGTGGTCTTCACAAACATTTGTTCGCACAGCTGATCCTCTGTGGTGGGTAACGCTGGCACAGCGGGTTCTTCGACAGTCCAAAATTTGCGTGGTAAATTATCAACAGACGGAGTCAAAGTTGCGGTTAGTGAAACGGCTGGCGACGGATTGGACTGTGTGATAGCACCACACACAACCCAGCCGAGAAGGGTATCTAACGCCGATGGATAGCCAAAAGAATGAATGATATCAGCGCGTGGACGAACAATATTCGGAAAGATGTCACCACCAAGTAAAATATCTATCTGCGCTGGGACGTCAAAGTTTGGATCAGCGAGCAATAAATGTTCATAATTTTTTCGAATGCATGGTGGTAACCGCAGTGTCGGCATAACGTCGGTTATTAAAGGTAAAACGAACAGATCTCTACAGTGAAATGTATTCTCTGTAGTATGGTGTGGAATAAATTTACAGTTGGTCACGCCCTTTATTTTTGCAACAGGATTTTGCGCAAGACCAACAATTTCAGTGTAACACTTGTACTTGACGAGACCTATGCGTGACACACAACTACTGGTGATGGCTGAAATCTGGGAACCACTGTCCAAAAGGACTCTTACAGGATGTAAAACACCGCAACTGTCCCTAACACGGACAACTGCTGTCCCAAGTACAACCGTAGAGTTCGTTCGAGAAGCTCCAGAAAATTGTACTTGACTGGTAGATGCAGGCGTAGACTTATCCCTGACGTTGACATTGGCTTGATCCGAAACCTGCGCGGTGTTTGAAGTTGACGTTGTCAAGTGTAATAAAGTATGGTGTCGTTTCTGACAAATTCGACAACTTGACTTTGAAGAACATTTATTTATTATATGCATCGTACTCAAGCACGAAAAACATAATTTGTTGATAGATACAAAATCTCGACGCTTTTCAACGGTAATTTGCTGAAAAGCCACGCAGCGATAAATAGTATGAGCTTCGTTGCAGAACGCACATTTAAACTGTTTTTGATTAACCGATTTATCGTATGTAGTTGATACAAACGATCTTGAGGTTTGATGAGATTTACCGGTTGTAACATTCTTCTCGGCCCGTTCAACTCTCACGGGACCTTGTATGTTTTCGAGAACTTTACAGCGTTGTTGAACAAATTCTAATAATAATTCAAAATCCGGCATTTGATTCGGCGCTAAACTTGTTTCGAACGAACGACGAGTGGTTGAATCTAGTAGCTTTGAAGCGAGGTGAAATAGAATGAAACCAACGAGGTCATTGACTCCTAGTTCTTTTATGGCGGCAATATTTTCCCGAAAAACGTTGACAAACGCAGTCAGGGCAGGTAATGACTCATGCGCTATTGGTTTAAAAGTAAACAGTTTATCCACGTGGGCGGTAGCTAATAATCGTTGATTATTGTAACGGTTTAATAACGCTCCCCACGCTAATTTATAATTTGACGCCGATAACGGAAACGTTTTAACGATGGTAAGTGCCGATCCCGTTACGTACATTAAGAGGTACTGAAAACGTCGTATGTCACTTATATCCGGGTTCTCATGAACAGCAGACAAAAATGTGTCTCGAAAAAGAGTCCAGGACAAAATATCACCATTAAATTTGGGCAGCTCGATTTTCGGTAAAGCGTTTAGCGTCGGTGCGGCTATCGTAGTCGATTGAGAATCTTTTTTTAATAAACGAGATATGATATGCTTTATTTTAAAATACATTTCTTCAACGGTCTTGGAGACAGGCTCATCGAGCCACGGACATCATTTTTAATTAGGTCATATGCAGTGTTGAAAGTAATTTGGTAATTTGCTAAACGTTTTTGCTTGTCTACCACATACAAATCAATCAAATTCTGCAATTGACGAAGCCGGTACAAATCTATGTGCGTCAAGGTAATGTATTCCTCGTTTAGATGTAGGGTAATTGAACTCTGTTTAACATTGATTGAATATGAAAAGGAATCGGTAATCTTTGAACGTCTCACACTGGTATTTAGGTTATTAATAATTGAATTTTAATTAGATTCAGACATCAGTGTAAACCATTCTTCTAAACTTAATATGATAATTTTCTTTAAAAGTTTACATTCTAATAATAAAATAATTGAAATCTGCTTATTAATTAGTAATCCAACTGTAATACTTTTCTTGTTAAAAGCTCGGATGTCGAAGGTAGACTTACAGACAATTATTGGTGGACTCATAATAAAGTTTTTTTTTGTTAAATTTTTTTAAAAAAGTGAACAATAAAAAGTAGGATATAACTGTTAGGAGTTATGCATTGAACTGCCAGTTTTTTCCTTTGTGGTCATATTATATACTAAAAACTCTGATAAAAAAAAATATGCACAAAATGTGGACGTACAGATAGCCAATTAGTGCATACTAGAGAGGGAATTTACATATACTTACTAACCTGTTACCTAAAAAACATTTTAAATTATTATATACGCACTAACCCGCTAGGCTATACGTCCACGAGACATTAAATCGAATATTAAAACATTTAAGATAAAACATTCAATTTTTTTTTATTCAATACAGCAATATTATAAACAGTATATATAAAAAAACATGATTTAACAAACGGTGTCGTACGAAGCGGTTTCACAATTACAAATAACTTCGGTTTTACAATATTTACTTAAACTTTTGAACAAACTGATTACCTTTCATTAATAATACAAATAAACATTTTGGTGAGAATCGGGTGTGTTCTATAAAACAATTATGTCGATTTCAAAACTATGTAGAATTATTCCACACCAATGGCATTGAACTGCATCATCGAGATTGATATAGTAAAATCCGCATTCTGAGAGTTTGTATTTATTTGGCCGGTGTTCGATGGAAAGGTTTTAAACGTCTTTAACCTTGATAAAAAAGTCGAGAATTCTGGATACGCTGGTGTTGAATTGAATCGTATTTGGTCGACCAATGACTGGATATCGTTTGTACATCTTTGGAAATTCATTTTTTTAAAAAAAAAAAAATTAAACAAAAACTTGGAAAAAAACAATTTAATGAAATGATGGGAAAATTAGCGAGCGAAACACAACTTGGTTAAACAGGCAATCGTTCGTAACTGAGTATAATAAAAAAAAATAATTGACTTTAAAAAAAAAAAATAATTTATCATAAATTTGTTTATCACATTTAGATAAAAAAAAAACAGTGTAACCAACATGAGTAAAAAAATAGAATACAGTAAATATTTTTTTGTGTGAGACGAAATTTGGTAAACAATCAGTGTGTAATGTGTTACACGGTAAATCAGAGTGCTCCAAGCGGGACAACCTCCCTTGAAAAAAAAATTTACCGTGGAAAAGTTGGCTGTGAACATACAAATATATACTACTAACTCTTTCTGTAGGTCTCGGGTCCTCTTGTGGGTCCTCTTGAGTTGGTGTGGAGATTTGACCGGTGAAACGATTTATTTGTTTCCGAAGATCAAAAGACAAATTTTTAGAATTCAGTCGTTGTACCATAAATGGTTTACATAGATCTTGCCCAAGAGATTTTAAAAACGTACGTCTACTTATAGTAGTATCAGTGTTGGCTTTATAAATAATTTGGCTATTTATACCAGCTATATTCATAATAGCAAAAAATATGGTAAGAGGCCATCTACAACTAATCCTTGCTACGGAATATTCAGCTTTTAGCTCGTCAACAACGTCGACTCCTCCTTTGGTAAAATTATAAAAAGTAATTACTTCAGGCTTTCGTTGTTCTCCGCTCTCTACATCAATATCTCCTTGCTTGTGCATTGTTGACAACATCAGTACATTTTTATTTTTCTTTGGTACGTATGATACTAATAAATATTCCTTATTATATCCAAATTTACTACTATTCACTTCTCGTTTCTTCGTGTCCAAAAAAAGAGGAGGTATTTCTCTTTTATTTTTTCTAATTGTTCCAATCATAGTAATTTTATGATTTTGTAACAGGTCAACGGCCAATGGAACGGATATAAACCAATTATCAACTGTCAAGTTCCTACCCGTTTTGGAAATTGGAGAAATCATTCTCTTGACCATACTTGATGCACTATTATCTTGATTATAAGGACCGTTAGGTTGTTTCCCTACGTAAACCTCTGTATTTGCTGTGTAAAATAAACGAGCATCTACGAGTGAAAATATTTTTATGCCATACTTGTTAGGCTTGTTGGGAATATATTGACGATAATTACATTTCCCTCTGAAACCTTCTAGCATCTCGTCAATGGTACAATATTCCCCGACAGTATAATTTAATTTACAGCGATCAACAAATTCATCAAAAATAGTTCGTATAGGTGCTAATTTATCAAATTTTAATCTTTCACTGCGAGTATTTATATTATCAAACCTTAGTGCTCGTAATAATAAATAAAAACGTGTTTTAGACATAACAGCTCTAAAATACTCCAGCGAGAACCCATCATTTGACCAAAGATCCGATAAATTTAGATGATTACTTTCCATCATACCAGCTATGTACAAAAGACCGAACAACGCTTGCATTTCTTCTACACTTGTATCCAAAACATCTTGTTCCCTACCATAATTTATTCTAATTTTGGTCAAATAGATGTTAGTGCATGTAACAATTTTTTGAATAACGTTGTCAGGAAAGAAAAGTGACTAACATTCTATAATTGTTTTTGCATTTCGCGCATGGGATTTCACTCCCGGAAGATGAGTAATTATGTTGTAATGAGCAGTACGGGTATTGCGTGGAGGAGGATTTTTTTTCCATTTGATAACTTTATCCTTGCCCAAGTAGTATTCATTCTCACCTTCATCTTCAGGTTCTGATTCATTGCCAGTGTTTTCGATAATTTCGTCGCTGTCGCAGTTTTCCTCAATACTACGTTCTTCAGATATTGTATTTTCATCATTTTCACTATCATCACTACACGAATCATTTAGTGATTCTATATCTTCATTTAACCACGAAGTAATTAACTCACTCATACTTTTGAAAAAAAACAAAATAAACGGCACAAAAAGTCAAATGTTGAATAAAAAAAGAAACAAGTAAAAACGAAAATATGAACGGGAAATGCAAACGCTGTTACTCGCGCGTAGAGGGATTCGCTCACAAAATACGACTAGTTGATTTCGGAATGCAATAGGCATCGTTATCGGAACGCAATCGTGCCCGTAAACTGATAAATCTATTTTTAAATAGTTCGACATAAAGTATTTGGGAAAAATATAACAACACACAAGCCAGTGGTTCCCAACCTAAAAACTATGTGAGGGAAATACTCACACGCGAGCAATGACGGGTTAATATTATACACGCATCCATAAACACATACCTATAATATAATAATAATAAAAAACAAACACATAACCTAACGTGCCTATATTTACCTACGTCATTCGTGTACAACATAGTTGATAAATTTAAACGTAAATAGGTATACACTTGAAGAAATAGATATTATTATGTGTCAAGACATTAGGTACCCACCTAACGCAAACATCATGACCAAGTAGGTACAAAATAATATATTATAAAGTTACCAAGAATAATATACTATATACACCTCGAGTATATTGTTGTCTTTTATCAGGTACACATTTAGGATAATTTTATATAATTTTATATAATACTGATATACCACCTAATAATATACCCAATAAATATCTATCAACCGCATTCATACGTACATTATATGCGTGCACATAAGACTTGAGTCATAACGCAGTACATACATAACGTTATAAATATAAAACAAATATAATAAACGATAGGACCTATACGATCTACATAAACATTAATATATTTGAAAAATTGCGAAAAAAAAAATGCTCTTCAACGCACATATTTCAGCCTATTTTATTCTATTCATGCGCTCTCCGCGACGTCAATCGGCCCCGGGTAACGGGAAAAACGGGAAAACGGGGGGAATAGACTTATTAAAGGCGGTAAAACTTGATTTTTGAAAAAAATTGGAACATTTTCGTTAAATATGAATAATGTGATAAGACGGAAGTAATAGCGAAAGGTGAATGACGAAAAAAAAAAAAACAAAAAAAAATTGCCTTCAATTGTCATCCCGTGACTCCGGGAGTCGTCCCGGACAAAGTGCGGCCGCGCGTGGCCTATAAATTTAGCTGGGAACGTGAATAACGGGAGAACGGGGCTCGGAGACGCTTCGAAGGGGGCTAAATCTCGAAATGTCGAAAAAAACGGCAAAAAACGCGCGCCAGCGCGGCGCTCGTTATGCACGTATTCTCGGCCGCGGCGGGCTGTAGTGATCGCCGTGCAGGACACGTTGAACACTAATACAATAATTATTTAACGACGTCGCACGTTCGTCGTCGTCTTGAGTCGTGGTTGAGAAAGATAGGTGATAATTATAAACACTTTTAGACTTTTTAAATATAACAATAATTTAACACTTTATTATTACAAATTCAAATACACAATAATTATAAGCACTGTCGTAAGCTTGTTAGACCTACGACGAGGGCTGACTATCTTCTAAGTAATGGTAGGCGCTCTACCCGTATTTATGCGGGTTCTAACAATGACGTACTAGTGGCGTGATAGATAATATATTCTAATATTACTTCCCTAGTAATGTCGAATTGCATTATTGTGGAAATAGGTAAAACAACTTGTTGTTTTCACCTCTGATCTAGGCTTCCTGTTATATGCCTACATTACCTATTATAAATTATACAAAATGTATAATTTATTCTACATGATATTATTTAATATCATATTATAGCTGTGGGTATTAATAAATCCCTAATATTGCTGAATTTCATTAATATGTGATTAGCTATAACAATTTGTTGTTTTCGCCTTTGGCCTACGTTTTTACGCTTACTTTATATTCCGTATTAATACCTACATTACTACAAATAAATTATACTGTATGTATAATTTATTTATTCTATATTATTTTATTTAAAATAATACTATAGCTTTTGGGTTTACTACAGGGCCCACGACTCGTAAATTTAGCGGGGAAGGCGAATAAGATCCGAACGGGGACACCCGGAACCCCCGAGGGGGGTTAAACTCGAAAACGTTTGAAAAATTTGAAAAAAATCGTGAAAATTGATAAGGAGTCGTGATAACGCGGCGACGGCTACGCCGCCGCGATCCGACACGTTTTCCCTCCATTCTCCTCTATAGCAGTGCGAAAAATCGACAATGGCCGCACACTCGGTTTCATGTTTTATATAGTAAGACTAGATAGGACTAGATTCGGGTGTTTGTCATCCCGCCTGCGGCGGAAAGACTGTGTCGACGATGCTGGGTTTTTTGATCCGGAGCGTGGGGTTGTAGGTATTGTGTTTTGGAGTGTTGGCAGCACTGGCTTGGTGATAATTTTTGAACGTGCAAGAGTGTCTAGTCGTAAGTCACGGCCGGCGATTCAAGTCGATCGTACGACAAAGCCAGCCAGGTAGGCAACGACGCCCCGGGCGTGTATGTCCGGTTCTCGAGTGTGTGTGTCGTAAATCGGAAATTCAGATTCTGAGTTTGAGTGTCTAGCTATCAGTCATCTGGGGTGAAAGTCGATTCCCGAACGGACAATCCGCCTACAGCGAAAAGTGCTCGAAACAGCCGTTCAAATCTAAAAAAGCATACAGGAGGTAACAAAATTGTATTTTTGTATTTTAAACGCCAAAGCAAGCAGAAAAATACAAAAATTTTGGATGGTTGAACTAATCAAATAGCCACGTCGATTTTTTTGGAGTCTAACAGGTCACTCACCTACCTCGACGTTGGACGTAGTCGCCTTGGTAGGTAATGCGACTTCGTCGGATAACGGACGACGTGTGACTTTATGTCGCGGCAACAGGTATGCAATGTTCATTACCGCTGCAAAAAACACAAATTAAGTAATAAATCACGTGAAAAAAAGGTAAAACATTTGGGCGTCCATGCAAATCATATAGCCACCGTGCGACGGCCAGGTCTCGTCATCAGGTATGAAATCCGACTGCGTTGAATCGCGGACAGCGTTCATAACTGTCACCGAAAATACAAAATTAAGTTATAAATTAAAAAAGTTTGGGCATATATTTTCAAGCCTGTATATAGTATTAGTGACATGACCGCGGCGCTCTCCGCGATGTCAATCGGCCCCCGGAACTCGTCGCGAACGAAGTGGGGCCGCACGCGACCTATACATTTAGCAGGGAAGGCGATTAAGTTTTCAACAGCACCGTGCGGAGTCCGTATAGACGGTAAAACTCGAATTTTGAAAAAAATCGTAAAATTTACTTTAAATACGAATAATATGATAAAGCGGACGTGATAGCGAAAGGTGAATAACAAAAAAAAAAAAACACGAAAAAAAAACACGAAAAAAAAACGGAATTATCACGGTCGCCGCAAATTAACGACAATCTCGGCAGCTGGTATCATAACCACGACCCGCAAGTCATCTGCACCTACGCCTAAACCTACCTACCTACCTATCGAGTTGAATTCTGGTGTCAAATCTATGACTCTTAAACCGCGATACGCGAAAACACTCCGACGCATATATTCATGCCTGTTTATAGTGATAACGACGCGATGCCACTAAACTAATACTATTGTTGTTTATCAATTACTTACTTAAAAACTATATTTATTAAATACTCATAAATACACGTACTACATAAGCAATATCAAAAAGTATAGGCATATCATTATACAATTTAACTGCCAGACTATATTGATATACATGAAGATCTATTAGTTTTTATAAATATTGGTATCTACAGCATTAAAATGTATAATTTCCTCAACCAATCAAGTCACTGAAAAACTGTAATGAATTAAGAGGGTACTAAATAGTATACATGTAGGTTAGTTATAATGTACAAAGACAGTTATAATAGACAATAGTCTATTCAAGTATAAAAGAACCATCCCATATAATCCAGCCCGTGTTAAATGAGATAGTTGTGTTGGGCATACTCTGTAAATAATAAAAAATGTAGACAATAAAATCAAGTATTAATTTATTATGTATTAAATAGTTTATTTCATATAATACTCATAATTAAAACTACTTATATAAGTTGTTGCAAATGGTATATAGTCATATAATCATACAATTTAATTGCCAGACTCTAATATTATACATACATTTTTATTTTGTTTTTTAATATTTATTATTTGAAATCTTTAGCATCATTTGTATGCTAAACCAAATTTGACTCACCTGAAAACTGTAGTACCCACTACTTAGTATACCATATATTTAATATTTTACCACATAATAAAAGCCATATAGCTATGCATATTATTATTGTTTAATTTGATTTTATGCTTATGTTAGAACATATCAAACGATGCTTAATAAATGTAGCTAATTGTTTATCAAACAGTTTAATTCATCACTTAATACTCAAAACTAAACATACCTACATAGGTAATATCAAATAGTATAGCCATATCATTATACAATTTAACTGCCAGAATTTAATTAAATACATAAAGATCTATTAATTTATAATAAATAATTGTATTATATAGTATCTGCAGCAGTTTTGTATCATATATAAAATATATAATTACCAAATTGCATTACCTCAAACAATCAACTCCCCTAAAAATTGTAATATATTTAATACTACCTACATAGTATACATTAGGCGCGGATCCAGCCCGAGATTAGGGGGGGGGGCGAATATTTTACATACAAAATAAAATATCTAATAAAATATAATATGTGGGCAAGCGCACATATTTGTGTTCAAAAATAACTTACACGAAACAGTTATGGTTAATACAACTTTATAATCAATTGATAAATTCCAAATAGTGAACTTAACTAAAACATGAGCCATGAATATAAATATTAAAAGATAAAAAACGTACATAGTCACTAATTTAAATTACAAAATCAAGTCTTCTATTAGATTTTGCAAATACATCAATCACATCCTCAGAGTTTATTGTTATATCACGATGAGCATGTAGTAAAAGCCAGTCCATTCAATCGATCTTCCGAAATTCTTGTTCTCATCCATGTCTTTATCCGCCTCAGAGATGAAAAATTGCGTTCTGCTGATGCAGTGGTCGCTGGTAATGTCACAAGTATATTTAATAGAATATTGATTTCATGAAAAACGTCGTAGTCACAACGTTTTAAAGCATCAATATGAGTCACAGGTAGTTGCTTTTCGTTGAGCCAATATTCGTGCCAAGGGTTAATTCTCCAGTTATGCGTTTTTCCAAATATATCATGAGATATATTTAAATAATTTGATACTACATCACCAAATTGATTAACCACGTTTAAAATCTTATTTTCTATTTTAGTCTTATCGTTAAAAATATCTTTTTTCTCAATTATATTTGGCAAGACTACATCAAGATCATATACTGATAGTGAAGCTTCGTCAAATCTTGATTCTAAATCATCTAATAATTCATCCAAAAAAGGAATAAAAAGGACAATTTTATAGTATTTTTCAGCTGTTTCTACTTGAGGATTTTCTCTATTTTTCATCGAGCTTGTTAATCTTGGCATATTTATGTCTGATAGTCCTAAATTGACTAGCTTTTGTTTTGTGTTTTCAAATATTTTATTGAAACATTCATCACTGTTCAAACGCTTCTTTTTCAAAACGGAATTACAGATTTAATTAATGTCGTAGCTGATAATTTATCTTGACTTTTAGATTGTAACAATTTAGCGATTGGTGATGTTATTATAAACATTTCAGAAACAATATTTAGCGTTAAAAGAAACTCAGGAGCAGTTACTGACTTAGATAAACAAGATGCCTTAGATGCGGTGCTAATATCATCCAGTCTGATATTTCATCTAAAGTATCAATTATTGAACCTAGTCCTGAAGAGAACTGTAATATACAATCGTGTTTTTCTACCCCCTAGTTTCACATAAAGATTGCAATGAGGAATTCAAAGTTTTTTTCAAAACAAAATTTTTTTTAGCTGTAGACTAGAACTGAAAAAATGTATAACTTCTTTTATCAAACCAAAAGCGTTTTCTTATGAATTTGATTTTACATCCTTTCATAATCGATAAATTTAGCGCATGACTATAACATGAACATTTTATTGGCGTTTTTCATTTTTACTCTTAACATATTTACAGCTCCACATTTTTCTGATAGCATGACAGAACACCGTCTGTTGCTATTCCAACACATTTATCAAGAGGTAAACCAAATTTATCTAAAATATTTATTACTGATTTACTAATTAATTCACCGGTGATTTTTGGTTCAACTTCTCTTCCAGTATTACTATAATTATCCTGGTGGCAATCTAAAAAACCAATAAAATCCTCAAATACTTCATTTTCATAAACATACCGAATAACTGTAACTAGTTGAAATTTTTGACAAATCGGTTGTTTCATCGAAAATAACGCTGTAACATTTAGATTGTTTCACTCTGTCTAAAACTTTTTTCAAAATCAAATTTCCCATGATAAATATTAGTTCATTTTGTGTAGTTTTACTTATATATGTAGCTCTAGATTGAGTAGTTAAAAGATGATTTTTTAAAGTTTCGTCTCCAGCTGATATTCTGAAATTTAACAACTCTCTGAAATTTCCTTTATTTTCCGACGGAGTATCAGAATCGTCAAATAAACTACCATCATCACGATGCCCCCTAATAGCAATATTCTGTCGACCAAGAAATGCTATGGTTTCAATAATAGGTTTTAATCTAGCCCTATTTTCTAGAACTTGTTGATGACGTGCACTATTAAGTATATTAATTACTTCATTTTTAGGATTGTAATAATTATTTAAAAATGCTTTTCCATCTTGAATGGAGTTCTATATAAATATTTTTATTATGTGTTTCGAGGTACCCATCTTTCCCAAGTATTTTGGCGAATTTGATTAAAGGATTAGATACAGACATTTTAAGGGCATTACGTTATTTGACCCAGTGCCATTTTTCGTGTGATTAAAATTGCACAGTAAATACAAAATAAACCTCCTTCTGATTTTGATAAAACAAGCCATTCATATTTATCTAAATGCTCTTTTTTCACATATCTTTTTTCAATACAACCATTTTTTTTATGTGTAGAAAAAGGATATTATATAACAACTTGGTGGTTTCCAATGATTTTCTAATAATTCTTTCTTTTTTTACTAAATCCGTAATAATTGTTTTTGATTTTAAAACAAAGCCTATATCTAGTACATCATAAACATAATTAACTTCTTGTTTTAACTCACGTGGTTGCAGTTCCACACTATTTAAAGTATCTATGATAGAACTATTGTCAACATCGGCAGATATTTTTTCATACTCATTAATATATATATACATCATTTTCAATAATTTTGTTGGGGTCACTTTTATTTTTTTTTAAATAATTTAACATGAAATCCGCACTTCTTTTGGACATGGTAATATTATTTGAATTAAATACAGGCGAAGCGTAAACTTAATTGAAAAAATATTCAAAACTTGATAAATAAATCAAGTCGGTAATTAGACGAGACTGTAAAAATTATGAGATAAAATTACGAAAAATATTTAAGAAAATATCACGACGCGATGATGTTTGTGTTCATTACTGATAGCTATTTGCCGTACCGCCCGCACCCGTGGTAATGCATGGCGTTGTCCATCGACTATCGTTATCGCTAACTCCAAGATAGCTCTGAACGTATTACGTCAACATACCTAATTCTTATTATTATTATTTAGTATTTGAAATAAAACTATACTATAACTTTACAAGATTACAACTGTATATTAATAATAATATATAAATATAATATATTTATGTATACAATGATTGTCGAGATCGCCGTCATCGACAGTTTTCTGGGAAAAAATAACGATTACTTGTTAAAAATGAACGAAAATAAAATCCGAATCCACCGTTGAAAGAAGACGTTTCACTGAATAACCACGTATATAAACGGAAGAATTGATCTGATAACCGAGTAAATTATAAGGCCAAAAATAAGCCTATACAAATTGACAATTGTCTACTACCCGTCGACTGCGGCACTCAACGTATTAAAATTAGTTTTAAATCTTTTTACTGGGCATTTTTCCTAAACAAAACACAGTTTACGGGGAGGGCGGCCGCCCCCTCCGCCCCCTACTGAATCCGCGCCTGGTGTGGAGGTACTTCGTGGACCTTGCCTTCGGGCTAAACGGAGAGAAAGTTTGACAACCTCTTCGTGGTTCTCTCTGGATGCGAATTCACTATGATGTGAATTCGTAACTAATGTCACACAATGTATGTAATGTCTGTGTTATTTGTATTGTACCACATACTATTGAATAGTATGATAATATAGTACGGATAGTACAGACAATTTAATTTAAATGTTTTATTTCATTTGTAATGGAACATTTTAAGATTCTAATGTACCTGCATTATATTATGTAAATAACATTAATAAGTTAATAAGTTTCACTATGTTCCCAAAATGTATTAATGATTGTAGATTACAATAATTGACAATGTATTCACTAAAAGAGTATTAGTTTTTTGTTAAACACCATTTTAGTAAATTTCACTAATATTATGTACACTGTGTATCACTGAACTACTTAATTAATTTATATTGTATTAATGATTGAGATTTTACTTATTGATTTTATTTTATTTATTGTTTTACTCACTAAAGGAGTATTGGTTTTTGTTTAACGCCATTGAATAGTTGTATTTCTTTCTTCTTTGTTTTGTCTAATAATATTATTTACATTAATATTATGTTTTGTACACTAAATCACAGTGAACCCCTGTTAATTAATGTATACTGTATTAATGATTGACATCTTACTTTATTTTATTTGTATTGTATTTCTTTCTTCTTTGTTTTTATGTAATTATATGTTATTAATATGTAAATTTCACTGTACTCGCAATATTTATATTAATATTTTATACACTGTATATCACTGAACTACTTGATTAATTTATATTGTATTAATGGTTGAGATTTTTCTTAATTTTATCTAATGAGATTATTAACATTAATAAGTCAATTTCACTACACGTTTACATTATTTATATATTTTGTACACTAAATCATCGTGAACTGCTGTTAATTAATGTAGACTGTTTTAACGATTGAAATCTTACTTTATTTTATTTGTATTGTATTTCTTTCTTCTTTGTTTGTATGTAATCGTATATGTATATGTTATTAACATTAATCAATCAATTTCACTGTACTCCACACAATATTTTTAATATTTTGGACACTGTATATCGCTGAACTACTTGATTGATTTATATTGTATCAATGGATGAGATATTACTTAATTTTATTTCTATTATTATATTTCTACTGTTTATATACCATTATAAATGTAAATTTTATACATTTTTGCATATAATTATGATTTTTACAATATTTATATAATTGACATATTTTTATTAATTGTTTTACTCATTAATAGAGTATAAGTTTTTTGTTAAACACCATTTTCTTCTTCGTTTTATCTAATAATAATATTGCTAACATTAATAAGTGAATTTACTACGTTCGCAATATTTATTACATTATCACAGTGAACTGCCTAATGATTGAGATTTTATTACTATTATTCTATATAATTAGATTTTATTATTATTTATTTACTACTGTGACTTTATATAAATGTAATTATTTCAATATTTATATAATTGACATTGTATTAATTGTTTAGTGTTAAACACCATTTAATAGTTGTATTTTATTTTATTTTAAGATTTGTATTCAATTAGTCGATTATAACTGCATATTATTACAATTCATTAAATTAAATTATATTAACATGGACAATATTTGTTTTGTATCACTGTAGATTATTGGTTCTTCGTTAAGTGAATATCATAATAATAAATTATTTTAACAACATACTCATATCGCATTTGTTCAATAACAATTTTTTTTAAATACACACAGTAAATAAGTTATCATCAATCGACTTTTTTTTTTATCACTAATCCACAATTCTTATCGTTAATCCCAAAAAACCTCATCACTAATTTCAATCACAGAAGATCCATATCACCAGACCTCCGTATCACCCCTTACACCGTGACTGCTCGAGTAAACGACTGTACCACAAGACCACTTCGGCTTTCGAATCTTTTTACTGGGCATTTTTCCTAAACAAAACACAGTTTACGGGGAGGGCGGCCGCCCCCTCCGCCCCCTACTGAATCCGCGCCTGGTATACATGTAGGTTAACTACTGTCTAATTCAAATACAAAAGAATGTTAAATAATATGGGTGCGTTAATAAGTATTATGTATTAAAAAGTTTATATCATGTAATACTCATAAGTTATTTCAAATATTATATAAACTTATCATAATACAATTTAATTGCTAGATTTTAATTAAATACATAAAGTTCTATTTTGTAATTGTATTAATGTATTATTATTTAGAATCTGTTACAGTGTATTTTGTATGCTACACTAAATTTATGATTACTAAATTTGACTCACCTAAAAACTGTAATATATTATGTATATATTTATATTTAATCATGAGCATAAAATCAAATTAATAAATAGATAATTCAAAGGTATATAACAAATCATCTATTTGTATACACAGCTATTGATTTTACAGTCATTATTTATTGGGTTAGATATTAAATACATAATACCTATACTATGTAGTAGTTACTTAATATATTACAGTTTTTAGGCGAGTCAAATTTGGTAAACATACATTTCGTGTAGCATACAAAATATACCTATAGTATAGTCATATCGACCAATCTATAATAATAATAATAATAATTATATATCTTATTACACTCTGCGTTGAAGTTACATTCATCGTCGAGCTGGGATATTATTATATAATTTAACTAACCACCTGACCACCGTATCAACTCTTAATATTTAGACATTTATTTATTATAATATGCATGTACCTACAGTACCTTCTGTGGCTATATCATTTGTCAAATATATAAATATCGAAGCCGAGTAGGCAAAAGTCTGTAAAAATAAGTTCAAGCTCTTCGACGTATAAATATATGCCTGTATATTGTAATAACGACGCTGTCTGCTCTCCAATCTCCACCGCGGCACTCGACGCGAACGAAGTACGGCCGCAGGCAGTCAATATATTTAGCACATAAATAAGTCTTAAACGGGAAGGTCCGACGTCTTCAAAACTCTAATTTTCAAAAAAAATCGTAAAATGACAAAAAAAAAAAATCCGAATTTACACGGCTGCCGCAAATTGCCTTCAAATACGTCCGTCCGTCCGCCGGCATCGAAACCACGACCACGGGTCAACCGCACCGACGCCTTACCTACCTTCCTACCTACTGAGTTGAGATACGGAGTAGTGATGGGCGTTATTGAATAATAACTATCGAATTATTCGATAGTCTTGCTAAATTAGTTATCTGAAGAATCGATTATGATTATTCGAATGAATAATTATTTATTATTCGAATGAATATTATTTATTATTCGAATAAATAATTATTTATTATTCGAATGAATAATTGAATAATTATTTATTTATTTATTATTTATTTAAACTATTAAACTATTTAACTATTTATTATTATTTATTTGAATATTATTGAAAAACTATATAACTATATACACTATATACTTACGTACGTACTACGTACTTTTGTTATGTTATCACTTGTTATCACTTTATCACTAATTTATTATTATTATTCTATTATTCCGCCGAATGTGAGAGAATAGTAGAATAGATTTTAATTTTTTATTTATTTAATAATTATTATTTACTATTTTTTGTTTTTGATATTATTTAACAATAGTAATTTTTTGGTTGTTACTCACTAGGTATTTTGTGTTTACTACTTTATTACATTAGTGTTTTATATTAGCTGTATAATAATGTCGTGGCTTAAAAAAAATAGTTCTGTTGTTTGGAAATATTTTAAGAAGGATATCAATAATCCTAATGAGGCACAGTGCTTGATATGTAAAAGTTCTTATAAAAGGTCGAATGGAACGTCGAATTTGATGGAGCATTTAAAAAGAAAACATATGTGCATTTTAGACCGTGATAATATGCTTCTACAAATCAGGAACAGGAGAGCATCAACGAACCAGGTTAATTATCTGCAATTAAATTTAAAGAAATATATAAATATACTATTATACTAGCGTATACTATTAATTATTTACTAAATTAATTTGTATATTTTATAGGAACGTCTAGAGGTTCTCAACCACAGAGTACTTTGACCAACTTACCTGTTAGTTATTTTACAACCAGCAGCATTGTAATGAGCCTACAGGGTCTACAATGGCAACAAGTGAATCTGAGCCACCTTCAAAAAGACAAAAACAACTTGTACTGTCAAATAGGTAAAACTCAATTAATGTTACTACATTTTATTATGACTAATGGTATAAATGTGTATTTTATTAGTAAAAAATTTTAAATCAATTTATTTTTTAGTTTACAGCGTGGACTTTTCCAACTGGTTTGATACATCATCAACCTCTGGAAGGTTTCAGAAACATGTGTTATGTTGTTAAGTAAATACAACTTTGGGTTAAGTTAAGTATACAAATAGGATAAAGTATATTACAACAAAAAATATCATATTTTAAATATTTTTATTTTGATTTTGAAAAAATGATTAGCACCTAATAGCCAAATCAAATAACTGATATTTTAGTAATCAGAGAAAATATTAATTCACTGGTTTGAATGATGAGTTATTAGTTATTACTAGGGAACGGATTTAAATGCAAATTGCATTTTTTATGAATGTCCGAAAACATTGGTTTTCAAGCAAAAGTTCATTTCATACATCAAGGAATTAAAAAATGTAACTTTTATTTTGCATTTTTAAGACTTTATTACATTTTTAGAGCATTTTTTGACATTTTTATGGTTTTTGAGTCATTTTTTCAACATTCATTCTAAAAAATAAAAATATCTAAATATTTATTTTATAGTATAACGAATATACCTATATAATTTCTTACCTATTAATTTTTAAATTTTTTGGGGTAAAAAGAAGATGGACAGAAGATAATCGAGAGTAATTAATTGAGGTTTTATTGTATTTAAATATTTTTTAGCAGATTTTTCATAATAATGTGTTTTTTTTATAAGTTTTAAATTCAAAATTGTGTTTTTATTGAATATAAATACATTTTTAAAGTTTTTATGGCATTTTTTGATGTTAAAGCATTTTTTTAAGGCATTTTTCTTGTTTTTTAGAGCATTTAAATCCGTTCCCTAGTTATTACTTATAAAACATAAGCAATAGTATTTTCTACTTTCCATGTATATAACTAGCTAATTATTATTTATAATAATATGTTATAATTACATTTTTACATGTGAACTATTTATTACTTAATAAGTGTTGTTCTTCTAGATTTGGAGCACCATCAGAATTGCAAATTAAAGCATTTTATGAAGCGATCGTTAGGATGATAGCTGAGGACTTGCAACCCTTATCAATAGTGGAGAATGAAGGCTTTAGAATATGGTTAAACTATTGGACTCTAGGTAAATATAAATGACAAAAAATTTTTGTATTTCAATTGCAATACAATTAAGAAACATTTCATAAATAAAACATTAATATTTAATAAAACCATGAAGTAGATATGTACATACATTTTTTTTATTTAACTTATTTGCTAAACATTATACATATCATACATAAACAGTCAGAAAATACAAAACATAATTTTAATAAATAAAACAACAAAAACATATAATGAGATTACAACTTATTTCAGATATCAAATTCCTAGCAGAAGGGCACTTGGTCGAACTATAATACCTAGTATATATTCAAACGTACGAAATAAGGTTCAGACTCTTTTAAATGATACCAGTTTTATAGCTCTTACTACTGATATTTGGACATCAATTAACACAGATTCTTTCATAACTATAACAGCACATTTTTTCCCAAAAGGACATAGTCAACTGAAAACAGTTGTCCTTTGTACAAAAAAACTACATCACGGTCATACTGGAGTTTATTTGGCTGAAATAATGACCAGTGAATTAAATAGTTGGGGAATTTTAGATAAAATAACAGCAATTGTCACCGATAGTGGGGGCTAACATCAAGTCGGCTATAAGGTTAATGAACATACAACACATTCCTTGTACCGCACATAAACTAAATCTTGTAGTTCAACAAGCCCTGTACCTCTCTGAAGATGATTCAGTTGGAGAAAGAATCACATGAACTCCATGATTCGGGAAAAATTAAATTAATTTTAAAGAAATGTCGTGTAATTGTAGGTTTTTTTAAACGTAGTGAAGTGGGAAATAGAATTTTGGGGGAAAAACAAACGCAACTTGGGTTCACACAACTCTTGAAGCTCAAACAAGATGTCGTACGAGATGGAATAGCACTCTAATAATGTTAGAAAGATTAGTGAAATTAAAAGAGCCCCTCACAGTAACAATGATATCAGTTAAAGAAGCTCCGTCAAACCTTACACCTGAAGAATGGGTCATTATTGAAGATATAGTACCGCTGTTACGACCATTTAATAGTTTGACAATAGAGCTATCTGCTGAACAATATCCTACTATATCGAAAGTTATACCATTGTTACGAGGTAATTAATGTTTTACTTTAAAAGTTAGATTTATTTATACCGTGTTCATTATTTTATATTTAGGATTGCAAACTTCATTAAATGCTAAAACTCCAAAAACATCTCTTGGAAGTTTTATAAAATCAAATTTAATGTCACAAGTAAATAGGCGTTTGAAGGGATTGAAAACAATCCCTCACTCCATATTTTTCTCGTGCCACTCTTTTAGACCCGAGATGCAAAAAAGCTGCTTTTGCAGTTGAGGGAAATGCTTCTGATGCCGAGAAAAATATTATTATGGAAACAGCAAGAAGTTTGACAAATAATACATTAGATGCTGGTAAATATTTGATTGATATGTAAATACTTAATAAATATAAGTGACCAATGACTGTTCTATTAAATCTTTCATTTACATCATACTTATTTTAATTTTAGAACGTGAAGTTCCTACAGAACATATTGAGGAGGACTCTGAAAATCTGTGGATTTTTTGCAGAATAGAGTTAATAACGTGCAGGTTCAAACGACGTCAACTAGCAGTGCTATTAGTTTGATGAGACAATATTTAAACATGCCTTATCAAATTTGAGCTGCAATGTGGCTGAATGGGGCTTAGCCATAAATCAGTATTGCATCCATTGAGTGAAATTGCAATTAAAATACACAATGATTCCAGCGACATCTGTTCCTTCAGAACGAATATTCTCTAAAACAGGACAAATAATGAGTGCTAGAAGAAATAGACTGTTGCCAGATAATTTAGATACTTTAATTTTTTTTTTACATAAAAATATGTAGCTTTTAATTTTTTAACTTTTAAAATAATACTTATCCATAAAATCTAGTTATAATTTAATAAAATATTTTAAACTGATATATACTTTGTATTATTATTTGCAGATTTCCAACTGGTTTGGAGGCACATCAATTAACTTATTCAACTGGTTTGGAGACACATTAACTGAATTTTCTCTGGAGATATGCATTATACAATTCAAAGAAACTTCATATTTTGTTAAATAACAAAATGGTTTTTGAAATCACACTTTGTTTTTAATTAATCTGTTATTTTCAGGAAAGTTATAAAACCAAATGATTTACTACCAAACCTGATAAATATAAACATAATAAGATGTAAAGAGTTTATAAGAAGCTATTTAAAATAAATAAAATGAGCGATTTAAGCACAGTGAATACAGTTTATCATATTATATGTATTATTGTAATTTCTGTTTTTACCTTATAAATTCAAGGCTCGGAACTTTATGCGCTAAAAAGTTCTCAAATATGCGCATACATATGCGTCAAAAAACATCATAATATGCGGTAAAATATGCAGTAAAAATTTGGAAAAATGCAAAACTATGCAATTATTGAATAAAAAATAAATTTTATACACAAAGTTTGAAAATTAAAATTAATTAATTAATTAATAATCAGTGCTCGAATTGGGGGGGGACGCGGGCGGACGGAGTCCGCTTCATTTTTTTCATAGATTTCAGCGTCCCCCTCATTTAATTAGCGGGAACGCTAAACGAGTCCCCCCCCTCTGACCCCTGGGGATGCTTACTTTTGAACGGTGTATTTGGATTTTTTTTGTTTCGGTTATTATTACCGCCGCCGCGTGGTTTCATTGGTTTGTACACTACCACGATTAAAGATATCATGTCTACCTTATCTCTATTATCTGCAAGTGTATAATTTTGAAGTGATTTCGGTTGTATTGCCGCCGTATACGTTTTCTACATTCTACTTTTGAGAACTTTTTGTTTAATTTTCAACGGGTTACTTTACAATTTATTAGCTATGGAACGGTGTTTTTTGAACTAAAACCAGCGTCCGTCCTCAATTTTTTTTCCAATTCGAGCACTGATTAATACTGACGACTGACTAATGTGCACTCGAAGTTCGCACTGTACTGTACAGTGAATGAGTGAAACCGGTACGCACGTAGACCGTAGACTAATACTAATTTACAACGAACAGAATTAATATGGTGTATAAATATTAAATACTGATAACGACCTAATGGTTGAACATAATTGTTTACAAATTTTCTGGGATTATACAATTTATTTATATCATGGTTCAAAATATATGAATGCCGTGTTGAATTTGGATAAAAATAAATACGGGCCGGCCGGTCGGCAGTAACTATTTCGAGTTCTCAGTACTGGAGATTATATAATATTATTGTTAAATGCATTGGGAAAAATATAAGAATATCTAACGACGTATTTTTCGATGAATTTATTTTGTTAAATATCTAATTTTATTTTATTAACTATATATTAAATTGTATAATGTAAGAAAAAAATTGTTTCGTTAAATCTATGAAATATGCATAAAATGTTCTCAAACCTAAAATATGCTAATTCGTACAAAAAAGTACGAAATATGCAAATTTCAATAAAAATTTTTGCAATTATGAAAAAATTTTGTACAAATACCCATGGATCAAAATTGTATCGAACCAGAAGTTCAATATGCACTTTCTAAACAAATATGCAAATGCCTAAAGTCCGAGCCTTGCAGTTATAATATATCAGTTGCAGATCTCTTACAGCTAGATTATGTAAAACAAGCATGTTTTGAGTTTATACAAAACAAACTGATCTTTTTAAAAAATCGATTCAGATTTCCTATCAGTATTCTAAGTATTCTAGAATATTTATGTAGAAAGTGCGATCGTTAACTTAAACATACTATTCATCTGTGGCGTAGCCAGGATTTTTTTTTGGGGGGGGGGGCTGATAATATATGCATTAAATACTTCTAGCACGGCCGAAGCTATAGAAACTAACAAATAAACTTTTCGGGGGGGGGGGGGGGCTGCAGCCCCCCCCCCTGGCTACGCCACTGCTATTCATATAATTATTCAATAGTTTTTTATTTTCGAATAATCAAAATTATTTCGATAATTTTAATTATTCAGTCATGCAAAATATTATTCGAATAATTATTCGATAGTTTTTATTATTCAGTCATGCATAATATAATTCGAATAATTATTCGATAGTTTTTATTATTCAGTCATGCATAATATTATTCGAATAATTATTCGATAGTCTATATGAATAATCGAATAATAATCGATAGTACAAATTATTCAATACCGCCCATCACTAATACGGAGTCAAATCTATGACTTAAGAGGATGTCAGCGCAAAGCAAAACGTATGCAACGCTCCAGAGATGGCGTTGCGCGCCGTATCGGCGGCGCCGCGGCAGGTCATAACCACGCCTACTATTGTCGACCGTGACGGTCCGCGTACTGTAGTTTCCGGAGAGGCACATTATTATACCACGGATAGTGATATTGGACGTTTCGTAGCGTATTTATATCGGCTATAATTTGTTAGTAGGTACGCTGCGCGCTCGCTTTTCGCTTTACAGCCTTAAGCTCACAGCCTACCTATTCACTAAGCTTCTCTTAACTTTACCATGTGTATCAATACACATAAAGCACAATAAATTGCTTACAGCATAGCTTGATTTATATTATAGATAGATAATTACTTACTTTTAAAATACACGTGAAAAATGTATATATAAGTTTCTAATTTTTTTTTAGTTAATATTGTTTATTTACTAAACATTACATTTTTATTATGATTTAAAAACAACCAATAAAACAAATAAAATGGTACTCAGTATTTTTTCAGCATACTCTGAAATGTAGGTACTATTTAGTTGGCCTTTTTTTATATAACACGTTACTTATTAAAGATAGTCACCTAAAATGAATATAATATTTTAAAAATATTAAATAAATAGTTAATTTATTAAATAGGTAAGCACCTACACTTTACTACTTACTATTTTTTTCTGGCTTCTTGTTCTTTCAAAATTCTCACCGGGTCTCTTATATCACTAACTAAAAAACGTTTGCCAAATAGTGGACTAACCAATTCAGGCAGTAAACATTCGTTATAAAATCTAATGTATAAAATATGTATTGCAGTAAATTAATGTATTGATTAGGTAATTTTTAAGTATACACAATGCATGCGGTACTTACATATCTAACTGCGACTTTATTTTTGTGTTCCAAAGTTGACGTCATATGATATAACTATATTATAATACCAGTTATCAGTAAAAATAAAAAAAAACATTTCGTTCTTTTGTAACATGTAACTGTGTTAGAATTTGGTAATAATAGTCGTGGTTGGTTTTTTATGTTACACATTTTTTGTTGTCAATTTGGCAAAATGATACCTATAAAGTTTGATATATTAAATTTTTTTTATTTGATGTACGATGTTCCTACCAAGTAATGTCATATACTCGTATAATTTAAAATTACTAAAATTATATTATTTAATTTATTTACTTTTCCATTTTTAATCGCTTCGGACACATTTACTTCAGCTTTCGCAGAAAAAGGACATTTAATTTCAATAATAGAGTCGTCTTCAATAAGACCATCTACACAAGTAACAATTTATGTTATGTCATAGTTAATGTCATTTTAAATATAATTTGATTACCTGGACTTGCTGCTATATAAGGAACATTTTCATCCACACATAAACCTACAGGTTTAATACGGTTTTAAATATTTCTTCAAACTTTTGTTTTGCCACTATTTCCATCACACATCCATATCTATAGATTTTATTTTATAATTTAATTCTCCATATAGTAATTCGTGAACTGTTTTTTTTACACGATGTGTATGGTCGCATTTTAACAAACTTTTCCTACTCTAGACGCAGTTATTCTTTTTCTCCTTTTCCAAAAACCATAGTTGAGATTTCGCTTGTTCTCTAGTACCTTTTTCTAGTTCATCTATATTCAATTAAAATAATTTATATTTTACAATTTTACTATACAAAAATTCCATTACGTTTGTTACCTCTATCAATATCCCCTTAATTTGTTTAAAAAAATCACTTTTTGATTTTCCAATTCTTCCGGACAATATCATCAGGCAATTCTTCCGCTAACCATAATTTTCATCCGGACCTGATTTTTTAATTCTTTTTTTTGACGTTGTTGGAAATAGTGCTCGCCTCTTGTATTATTTAATCTCTTTCTATTGGCATCTTTCAAAAATTGTTTGCCAAATTTCCTAAAACGATATATTACATACAATATCTAATAATTTTACTAAACAAATATTATTATATGATTTTTCGATAAAAACCTGGACTTTTAGTAGTGATATTCTTCGTTATTGCTCTTAAATATTATTTAGAATTGAATGCAATGACCGCTGCCCGCCTCAACCCTGGCATTGTAAGCATTTCGTTGTGTGATAAATTTATTCGCTTGCCACCAATATATTTATTAATAATACTATTAAATTGCTCGCATACATTATTGTCTAAATCTAATATTAAACTTTTAGAATTTCTGACTAATCGATTATGATAGTATTTATTTCTATCATCATTCCACATTTTTCTGAGTGTAACACCCCAATTTTTCTCTAACAGTGTTTTTTTTTTACAGAAGTATGTATCACAATTTGAATGTTGCCCCAAATGTGGTATGGAGTATTATATAAATCTTTAGCTAAATCTGTAACAAATTATACAACGACTGTTGTAATGGTAAACCTCTTGGCTATTACGTTAGTATTTAATTATATACTTGAAATTTTTGGTGTTTCTGATACATCTCTCTTCTTTCTATAACCGTATAGCTCTTACAATAGCAGTTTCTAATCTCATAATATGTCGAAGAATAAAATTCCTCAAATTAATTGGAAAGATCGATTTTTTTGCTATTGCTGTCAATTTTTGCATATAATTACGTAACATATGGTTACGACACTCAATTTTCTCGACCAAAAAATGAGGACCATAAGGTAAAATTCTTTTAACCGTTTGGTGACACTGCTGTCACCATCGCCTATAACATGAGTCATATATGGTGTATATATATATAGTTTTAAAATTTTAAATATAATTTTTTGACACAACATTGTGTCATAGTTAATAATAATTGAAATATTTTAATGATTTTTTTAGATGCTATTATAGGTACTTACCATTAGCCTTTTGAATTTCATATATGTAAATCGATACTTTTCAAAAAACCTTCTGCTATACCATCAGCTCCATACCTGTCGCTGATTTTGTCCAGTTAAGGAAACAAGTATGGTCTAGAGGTGTTTCATTTTTAGTTTCAGCTCGATTACAAATCACACAGTAGCGGTTTCGAATGCCAATGAACAATACTTTTTTGGTTTTAAATCCAATAATAGTGGCCTATTCAATGATTAAATTATCACTATTTATTTTAATATGTTTTACAATATAATTTTAATTTATATGGCTTACCACTCCAGATAATGAATCGTATTTGGTCTTGTAGCTTCGCTTACACCACTGGCCATCAGCCACTACTGAGCAAAATGGTACTCCATCGTCGTCTACATCTCCAGCTTCTATAGCCAATCGTCTTTCCTCTTCTCCGGCTTTCCTAATTTCTTCCCAAGCCAAACTGTGAATACTTGAACTTAAATCTTCGTGTTGTCTACTAAAGGTGGTATTTGCCATACATGGTATTTCTAATGCAGATGATAGTTCAAACAATTGAGTTTGGCCAATTCCTTTTAAATAAAAAGTACATTCAAACTGTAACATATACTTGAGTCTTATAGAGTGTTATGTTAATAGTATAATGTCATCGAATTCAAATTTTACACATCCATTACTGTGACCCACATGATTCAGCAGAGCTTTACTCACTTGGCCACCTTTTATGTTCTCGGGTGATTTAAAAAAGTTATAATTTAACAAAAGAAATAGGTACTTTAGAGTCTTAAGTATTAGACAATAACTATTGAAGAATTATTTATAATAAATTAACAATCTTACCTATTGCAACAGTACCATTTATAACAGCCTTGTTTATAGGAAGGTAAGTTTCGTTTGTTGGTTCGGTAGAAATAATAGTTTCAATATTACACATTCGGCACTTAAATTTAAATTTGGAAAAAAAACCAATTCGTTGTTCAGAAACAAATACCATTGACATAAATGAACAATCGAGTCCTCCCTTATGTTTACAGTCTTGAATTGTTTAAAAATATGGTTAATATCTACTATTCGTCTACCAGATAATGGGACGGTATGGTTTCTATAAAACAGAATTAAATTGATAAAAATTACAATATTGAAATATAATATTTAAATTTATTTGTAAAAAAAATATTTATATTTACGAGTTACATACTCAAAATCATCATTTTCTATTTCAGTTTGCAAATTATGTGATTGAACATCATTTAGATCAGAAACTACAGTTAATGTATCTTCGATTAGATTTTGACGAATTGATGAATGATCCCATAACAAACTCTCACTCTGTACACCAGATATATTCAAATTCAATGACGATTTACAATCAATAACTCGTTTAGGAGTTGACGTGGGTCTGAAATTTATGGTTAAAATTATTTATTTTAAGTGTCTGTTACACCTTTTGAAATAAAAAAAATGCTTCGATTATACTAGGTACTAAAAAAAAGTATACCGGAAATTCACATTTATTTATTTTACGAATAATCGTATAGGTAGGTATATATTTTTCACCAAATGTTTATTTTATCATTTATGCACATGATAAACATTTCAAAATATTTTGACTGTTCTTGAGCTATTTAAAGACATTTGAAATGTTCAAAATTTATTTAGTTTTCGTAAAAATATCCATAAATAATATTTCGCTTCGTCAAAATTGTTAACATTTAATGCAATGTTCCTCATAAGTTGTTATATTATAGATTATAGAAGTTTAAAAATATTGAAGATACATATAGGCACATTTTTTTATAAGCATTTGAAGTTCAAATTTTATATAATC